>CAUYSK010113510.1:0-10347 GCA_963575035.1 Avahi laniger
TTTCTAACAGCTCATTTGATGTCTCTGTGTCACATTTCGATAATGCTCACAATATTTCAATATTTTCATTATTATTATATCTGTTATGGTGAACTCTGATCATGATATTTGATGTAACTATTTTAATTGTTTTGGGGTGCCATGAACCATGCCCATATAAGACAGTGAAGATTCTGAGACATAATAGTATTAAAATTAGGCCACTAAATAACCCTACAATGACCTCTAAGTGATCAAGTGACAGGAGGAGTTTCACATGTCTCTTTTTAAACCAAAGGTTACAAATGATTAAGCTTAGTGAGGAAGCCATGTCTAAAGCTGAGATAGGTTGAAATCTAGGCTTCTTGAGCCATACAGTTATCCAAATTGTGAATGCAAAAGAAAAATCCTTAAAGAAAATTAAATATGTTACTCCAGTGAACACTTGGATGATAAGGTAGAGAAACAGACTTGTTGGTAATATGGATAAAGTTTGAGTGGTCTGGATAGAAGATCAAACTGGCCACAACATTCACTTAAATCAAAGCCTAATCCAGAACAAAGCCCTAACTCATTTCAGTTATATGAAAGTTTAGAGAGGTGAAGGAACTGCAGAAGAAAAATTTGAAGACAGCAGAGGTTGGTTTATAATGTTTAAGAAAAGAAGTAATTTCCATAGCATAAAAGTGCAAGGTGAAGAAGCAAGTGATAATGCACAAATGGCAACAGGTTATGTAGAAGATCTAGCTGAGATCATTGATGAAAGCGGCTACATGAAACAACAGAGTTTCAAAGAAGACGGAACAGCCTTCTGTTGGAAGAATATGCCATCTAGGACTTTCACAGCTGGAGAGGAGAAGTCAATTCCTGGCTTCAACATTTCAAAGGACAGGCTCACTCTCTTGTTAGAGGCTAATGCAGCTGGTGAATTTAAGTTGAAACCAATAGTCATTTACCATTTTCAAAATCATAGGACTGTTAAGAATTGTGATAATTTACTCTGCGTATGTTCAAAAATGGACTAATAAAGATGCCAGCACATCTGTTTATAATATGGTTTACTGAATAATTTAAGCCCAATGTAAAGACTTGCTGGTGAGAAAAAAAGATTTCTTGCAAAATATTATTACTCATTGACAATGGACCTAATCACCCAAGAACTCCGATAAAGATGTACAAGGAGATTAGTGTTGTATTTATGCCTGCTAACACAACTTATATTCTGCTGCCCATGGATCAAGAAGTAATTTCAACTTTCAAGTCTTAAGTGATACCTTTGACAGATTTGGGCAAAGTAAATTAAAAATCTGGAAAAATCCACCATTCTGTATGACATTAAGAACACTTTTAATTCATGGGAGGAGGTCAAGCTATCAATATTAATTTGAGTTTAGAAGTTGATTCCAACCCTTGTGGATGACTTAGAGGCTTTCAAGACTTCAGTGGAGGAAGTAACTGCAAATGTTTCTAAATAGCAAGGGAAGTATAATAGAATTATAAATGGAATCTGAAGAGGGAACTGAATTGCTGCAATCTCATGATCAAACTTGAACAGAGTTGCTTCTTTTGGATGAGCAAAGAAAGTGGTTTCTTGAGATGGAAACTACTCCTAGTGAAGATGTTTGAACATTGTTGAAATGACAACAAAGTATTTAGAATACTACATAAACTTAGCGGATAAAGTAGTGGCAGGGTTTGAGAGGATTGATTTTAATTCTGAAAAAAGGCTCTCTTGTGAGTAAAATTCTATCAAACAGCATCACATTCTACAGAAAAATCTTTCATGAAAGGAAGAGTCAGTCGATGCAGCAAACTTTATTGTGTCTTATTTTAAGAAATTCCCACAGCCACCCCGACCTTCAATAGCCACCACTCTGATCAGTCAGCAGCCACGAACGTCAAGGCATGACCCTCCACCAGCAAAAAGCTTACAATTCTCTGAAGGCTCAGATGATCATTGGTATTTTTTAACAATAAAGTATTTTAATTAAGGCATGTATATGTATTTTTTAGACATAATGCTACTGTACACTTCATAGGCTACAGTATAGTGTAAACATAAATTTTGTATGCACTGGAAAACCAAAAAAATTGTACGATTAGCTTTATTGGGATATTTGGTTTATTGTCACGGTCTAGTACAGAACCCACAATATTTTCAAGGTATGCCTGTAATCCTAAATTTGTATTTTAACTGTATCACATCCTAGCTATGTAACATTGAAGTTTGTAAATGTTGACTACTATTTCCAGTTTCTTCATCTCTAAAATGTGGAAAATAATACAACAAAGTTATGTCACATCCAAATGATACATTGTATGTAATGAAACTAGCACAGTATGCAATAAGACTTGGTATTATAGCTCTCATTAGTTCTTGAACCTCATTCAAATAACACTTTCTGTTATACATGAATGAGGAAACATTTCACAAAATTCAGATTTTAAGATACGCACACAGTATACATAAAGTTTCTCAATACTCTTGATTATTTTGTCCTAAAACTATGAAATTTTAGGTTCTAATTTTACTGTTAGCATTTTTTTTTTGAAATCTGACATGGTACTGATGAGTCTCCTTAATTGAAATGGTTGTTATGATATCAAGATGGCAAAACATTTGCTTTTTTTTGCCAGGCTAAAAAGACAGAAGTGTAATTTTCAAGTTCATGAGATGAAAAACAATTTGAAAATATTTTCATTTTTCTCTTCTTCCTTGACTTTGAGGACTAGACCATTTAGTTCGCAATAAGTGTCAGCTTCGTATGTTGGGAATGATGAAAAGAGAATACCTCCAGTTATAAGGGAACCACTTTTTTTGAGGCAAAGCTTTAAATGGTGAAACAGACGATCTAGCAATTTATTTGATTTGATACATTTTCATTCTTTGGAAATGTGTGCTTAACATTAGGACCCTTTACTTGAAACATTTCATTTTCTAAGAAATTACTCTCATTTTACCTCATGAATAAAGACTCACGCCACAAAATTCTATTTTGTTTAACAAAAATTTCAGCATCTTTCTGAGTTTCTGGAAATTTGTAAGTCGAGATTTCCTAATTCTTTCTCCATATTGACTCATGCAAACTCTACCCGGAAGCACAACAGTAGCACATGAGTTGGAGGGAAGCAATGAGTGGGCTGGTCTAGGAGGACTATCCAGATTATAGTGTTGATGTCCCAAATTTTAATAGTGTATTTTACATTATTGTTAAAATGGTAAAGATTGTCGTCTTTCCGTGTCCCTATCTCTGTTCATGATCAATCTGGGGGGAAACATGGAAAATCTGAGCAGGGTCAATTCTCTTACTTAGGTGTTTGGCAGCAAAATGGTTCTGAGACTTCTATTTGGTTCAAAGAAAGACCATATTTTCGTTAATATGTAAAAATTAAACAATAATTTGAGATTCTAGTCAAGAGGTTTGAGCTCAAATCAGGGCTTGAAGGGAAGAGAGAGAAATAGTGTGCCAGGATTATACTGAGTAAACCAAGGCAAATAAAACTACACAGAGAAGGACGAGATGATGTAGGATAGGTAGCAGCTTATTGCGCAAACGATCCTTTCAACCAGAGACATTTATCCCACGTAAGGATAAGAAGTGGATCCAGCCTAATGACTGTCCTGTGTTGATCAGGGATGACTCAAGTTTCAGATGAGAGTGGAGTTTGTGGTACCTATAATTATTTAGAATTTAGGCAGTCTGGCATTTATTCTTATCATTATGAGTCATTTTTGTACCTGCGATCATTCTAATACATATAATTATTAAAGCAGCATTTATGAATAAAGTAATTCTTCTTTATTTTCATATTAGTACTTTGCTACTTTATTTTTCTGTGCTTCTGCAAGGCTCTATTACTGAGAAAGAATAAAGGATAAGATATTCAAATGATTGATTAAATTAAACTTTTCTCAACTTTAAAATTTTTTAATTTTTGGGTATTGTTTTTCTTGGTTGTTATCTTTTATATTGAATAGCACAAGTTAGTCTATGCATGCAAATGAGGAACACACATCAGTTATTCTACATGTCTACACAAAATGTAGTAAGTATCTTTGGATGGCACACAGATCATATACTCCAGTTAATAACATTTCTGGGATGGTGTACATGACTACCATGTCTTTGAACCTCTTAATTTTGGTCTCTATTCTCTTTTTCCTTGTGATCTAAACTTAAGCCCTTATTACCCTCTAGTATTTAAGACACCTAGGCTAATGACTTTTACTTTCCCAACATCGCTAAGCTGAAGTTCCTATTACCATCCACAATTTCATTCTTCCTACTACAGCATAGACAGGTAAGGCTGTATATCAGCAGTTAGGCTCTGAAATGAGACTTTTCCATGGTGATGTAGCATCTGGTGTGATGGGAGAGATCCTTGAACATCTGCATGCCTTCCAATCACAACTTCCTTATTTACTCCCAAGCACCAATTGGATTAAACCTAGTATAACACTTTTTGTTTGAACTTGCTTTATTCTTAGACTTATTCAGCTGCTTTGAATAGGAGTCTAACTTTGGACTTGCCATTCAAAGTTTCTAGAGTAAGCTCTATGCATCTTTTTTGTTCTTTGTTTGGGACTTTACAAATCTGCTTAGATCTTATCCTACACAGATGGGTTTTATCACAAAGAGTCTGAAAACTGAATAAGTAGAGACAGGACTATGAATATTTGTATATAGTTTGCTAAAGGGACAACTTATAAGAAGGAGGTCACATGGTTTGAATGTCATATTAGACCAAACTACTGTTATAAACAAAATTGCCAAGCATAAAAACTGTTCCAGTGGACATCTGTAATTTTTCAGCTAATGGAATTCTGGTTCCACAAAACGAGTACAGGGATACTTACTTATCCTTTTGTGGTTTTTTCCACTCATAAAAGAATAACTTGTGTCCACCGAGTTCTCCAAAGACACTCTCCAGACATGATTCCAACCTACCGTCCTTCGCTCCCAAATAAATACTCCTCTATTTAATAAGAGTTGATGATACACTATTTTACAATGTATATAAACACATGTTGCTTAAGCATATCTCCCTAATAAAATGGCAAATGTTTGAGGGCAAAGACCACAGGAGGCACATCTTTATATGTTTCTACAGCATTATATATAATACATAGCATGCCTTCATCACTTTATTATTAAAATAAATTTAAAGCAAAGCTTACTTTTACTTTAGGTCTCCTAAGCAGATTTTCAATTGTCACCTAAATTACACTTCCTACTGGAAAACATTACATTTTCTTTTTTTTTTCAGAAAACAATTAGTCATTAAGAATATCAAACCCCCAAGGGCAGGAAAAAATTATTTAAACCTCACCACATGTGGTTTGAAACAGGATTTTCTAACTGGGGAGACTAATCAAGCACACTGAATGTTTCAAATGTATTTTCTATTAAACAGGACTGCTGTAAGGCCAACTCTTCACACCGTGTCTTTAGGCTCATTAATTAAGTAGCTGCTGTGCAAAATGCATTCGAAAGAAATAAGTTAACTCAAGATAATCCAAAAATAAATTATTCTTTAGGACTATAGGCTGTCTCCTTATCACAGGTCCACATTGTAAAATGGTGGTAGAACTGTAAAGTCGGTGTTTTGTTAAGCAAAGGGGATAGTTATGACCAAGAATGTATGTCTTTTAGGATGTTGACTTCATGTATAGAGTTTTACCTTTTTGATTGAACAAAATAGTTAATTCAATCAAATTTTCCAAACTGTTTTCTTTAGTTAACTTGATGGTTAATTTGTTTAGAGTTTTGGAACCAACCAGGCAATATGAGTTTGAGTGAGTAATTCCAAAGAAAAATGCCAATGATGCCATAAATTGCTTTTATATTTTTCTTGCTCAAATTTTGCTTCTCATCTAGTTTTTCTATCCTTTTCCATCATAAACCCAGAGTGGGGTTTGCTAGACAATGTTCCTTTTCACATAGACTCATTCATATGAAAACCAATTTTTATGTCAAATCTGACCTGAGTAAAACATTCGGCAGTAGCCTTTTCTTTACCATCTGGAAGATCTGAAAATTAAGGTTACTACGCCCGTGTGTCCATTAACAGAACTGAGTGACTTCCCTCTAGGAGTCAGTCCTACTGTTTGTGTAACTCTGAAGTCGTAGTACCTCTTCTCTTTTTTCTCTCCATTTCCCGTGTTATTATACTTGATCTCAGGGTAATACCTGGGCCTAAACCAAAGTTTTCTTGACTAAAATTTTGGCAATTGAGATTTCGATATTGCTTATTAGAGTCTTATTCTGGCATACATGTGTGCTCATGTGTGTGTGTGCTTGTATGAGAGAGAAATAGAGAGAGAGTAGGAGATTAGAGACCCAATTTGACCTCCCTTTGTTTAGCCATTCGTGGAATCTTACTGTAAAAGAATCTAAAACCCGTATCCTGAAAGTTCTTATTGGCTTGTTCAGATGACATTTGTAATAAGGCAGTGTGCTGATGCTATGTCTGGGAACTCAAACAGCTGCCAACATGCATAGCTGCCTTTACTAGGTTACCACCTAGGAGTCTGTGTACTCTATATCCATGAGAATAAATGTGTCAGCTAGCCTTGACATCATCATATTTCCTTTCCTTGGATTACAATTTCTAATACCAGGGCCATTTAAAATCTTACTGTTCTAGAGAAAGACAAATAAAGTCACAACAAAACATATATATGCAGTAGCGGATGGGATGCACTTTCCAGAATGGTGTATTTTTCTCATTCTTTGTCCTAACACTGGCATTTAACTCTCCTAGACACAGAGGTATGAATCACCATCACCAAGTGTTATCTGCCTGAGAAAAGCGTGAGCTGCTTTATACACATTGAGTCATTTGTAAGAGACTACACAAAGCATTATGCTCATTGTGTGAGGTGTTTTTGGATCTCATCTCATTTATCTGGAAATGCACAAAGCGCTTTTATATGCAACACTTCCCTAAGGGTAAAAAATCTTGTTGCCCAGACTTCGCCATCTATTTTACATGTGTCTGTATCATCCAAGGTCCCGTCTTTAGATTAGGAAATGCTACTTTCGAAGGGTGGGAGTACCAAAGGGAAGGCAAAAATACAGCATACGGCCAGGCACTGCATAGTGATGACGTTTGTTTACCGACAAACTGCACATAGGACAACGAACCCGTAAGATTATAATAGAGCTAAAAAATTTCTATCACCCAGTAATATCGTAGCCCTTGTAATGTCACAGTGCAGTGAACTACTCATGTGTTTGTGGTAATGCTGGTATAAACAAACCTACTGTGCTGCCAATCTTGTAAAGGTCTAGCACATACAATTATGTACAGTACATAATAGCTGATAATGATAATAAATGACTGGTTTATGCATTTACTATATGTTTTTTTCATTAAGATAATCCAAAAATAAATTCTAAACTCTTTAGGACTACAGGCTGTCTCCTTATCACAGGTCTACATTGTAAAATGGTAGCAGAACTGTAAAATTAGTGTTTTGTAAAGTGAAGGGGATAATTATGACTGAGAATATGTGTCTTTTATATATAATACAGTCGTGGTTGTATTAATAATATTTGCAAGTCTGTCTTTCTATTAAAGCCTAATCCTGAAACATGAACTCCACCTTCTTAACTTCACCTGTCTAGTGTCTAACTATATCCCTGGAATATCATTAGTGCTTCATGACTTAGTTGCTGTCTAAACAAATGAAGATTATATGTATATATGTATGGATGGATGGATGAATTGTTGGATGAATGAATAAATGGATGGGTGAGTGGGTGGATGGGTGGGTAGACAGATGGAAGATTTTCATATATAAAGCAAGTTAGTCTTTCTAACAAGAGAACTTAAGAAAATGTAAGATTACCAAATTTGTTCTCAAGAATAAATGAACTTGTGGCATAGTTATAAAATTTCTACATTTGTTAACATGGCAAAAATCATAGATTTCAACATTATAAGAAAGAGAAGAAAAAAACAAGGATCAGAAATATTTTCTCTGCCATTCTGTCATAACAATTGCTTGTAATTAAACTTACTGCTAGACAATTCTATCATCCTAGAAAAGAAAGCTATTGAACAAAAATTTTAATTTTAAATTATTTTAAACTATTTTTTTCTATAATTGAACTGACAGCATATCTCCTCACCAAATGTATTTTTCAAACAGTATTTAAAAATTCAAATAACATATGGGTCTTTTCTTGGAATTAGTAATCAATCCTAAAATGCAATTAATAACTAAAAATTGTGGTAGAAATTTTTATTTCAAATAATAAAAATACATACTGCAATCGAGGATCTTTGATTTTTTTTCCTCATGCATTTTTTTCTATCTCAAAAAGATTGTTTTAGTGCCTCTTTGGAAAAGAAAAAGTGCTCATGTCTCTATAATTTTTAATTAATTTGTTTTGAAAATCTTTTAAAAAAACATTTTAGCAGTTTGCAATAATTGCACAAAGAAAACTGATGTGAAGGTCATTCTCCAACATCTGGAATGGAAATGGAGATTCCCGTTAATTAGAATAACAGAGATGAAGCAAAACTCTACTTTGTAAGCAGGTATTTGACAGCAGTGTGGGAGCAGGGGAGGAGTCGATTGGAGAAACATAGAGCATCATGTACAGACGTCAGATAAAAAAGGGAGAAGAGATTGTAAATCTGAACGGCTTAACCAAAAAAGGCAATCTTTAATCACTATGGTGGACAAAGTAGAGGATGCTTTTAAAAAATTCTGTCATGCCAAGCAACTCTTTTCTCCAAGAGAGAGGAGCTCCATCTGTAGTGTTAATAATGGATGTGCAGGAGGATTTGGGTCCGCTGCAGACCGTCAGGCTGATGTGTGGAGCATCAGTCAACCCTTTTGCAGAAGATTCAAGGTAATAACTCACCAGTCCTCCATCCTCAGTCTGTGACTTTGTTCAAAGCCTGAGGCAAGCCCAGATTCCCAGGCACCAAGAGAGGTGTTTTGTGACTCCTGGGGTGCACTCTGCCTCTAGCCCAGCATCTGTTGTTTAGTGATAGATCAGTGAAGCAAAACATTATGCAGCGATGAAAAATAGATCTTGAGCCACCGCTTGCGTTCTTACCTCTTTGTTCTACATTAGCATCAAACCTCTGGGATTCATTTAGCTGTAATCATTTGTTACTGAGGGGCCCCTGTCTTTCAGACAGTGATGATGGAGTCACCTTTGAAACAAGTGCAAATGAGGAAAAATCATTTTCTAATATATCCTCTTAGGATTGCTTTTGATAAAACAGTGCTTGCTTAGAAAGGCTGCCCAGAATGTACATTACATTTGTCAATAACAAATGAGGAGTTTTGACTTCTTCTTTTTTTTAAAATTTTATTTTATTTTTCCTTTCTCCACAGGAAGTTAATTGGTTTATCTTCTGGAATTTCTGATAAGGTTTAATTCAGTAGATAAGGCGTCTGGAATGAGACACAAATGTTTACTGTTTCAAGGGGTTCTCTGTGTAATGATACTTTAATATATTTTGTTGCATCTTATTTTATTTTGTTTTACTTTACTTACTTTTGGGACAAAAAATACTAGTTAGATCTCACGCACCCTTTCTGAAAATTCAAGTTTTTTGACTGCAGTCTTTCAATTCCCTAAGGTAAATTGTTTGCACATTCAATAGGAATATTTCATCTTTGCTCATGAAACTCCCTCTAAAGTCAATGACTTCGGTACAGTCTTTCTGATCTCAACATAAGTAATTTCCATCTCAGCTTTGGAATGATGATCAATAGTTTGTGATTTCTTCCACATAATTTAATCCATTAAATTTATTGGCAATGCCAATGCCAAACATCAAATCTTTAATGAAAATGAAGATTAATATTTGGCCAAGTAACCTCAAATCAACAAATGTCTGAAGCATTTGTGTTGCCTGCATTCAACATTGATTTCTTTCTCCTGAAAAGTAATCTCTCACAGTGGAGAACACTTGCTTGAATCACATTCCTTTCCACATGAATAGGAGGAAAGTGCTTTGAAACAGGCATCAGGAGGCAGACTCTCTTTGAGTCTCAGACATGTCTTTTTTTTATTTTTTTTATTATGGAGGTACAAATGTTTAGGTTATGAATATTGCTTTTGCCCCACCCGAGTCAGAGCTACAAGCGTGTCCATCCCCCAGATGGTGTGCACCACACCATTAGGGGTGAACATACCAATCTCCTTCCCCTTCCCATCTGCCTGACACCTAGTGAATGTTACTATTGTATGTGCACATAAGTGTTGATCAGTTAATACCAATTTGATGGTGAGTACATGTGGTGCTTGCTTTTCCAATCTTGTGATACTTCACTTAGTAGAATGGGCTCCAGCTCTATCCAGGATAATACAAGAGGTGCTAGATCACCATTGTTTT
>CAUYSK010113511.1:0-24334 GCA_963575035.1 Avahi laniger
AAATACTATGATATTGAAAAGAAAAACTTTTTAAAAAATTGGCCGAGGGCGGTGGCTCACGACTGTAATCCTAGCACTCTGGGAGGCCGAGGCGGGCGGATTGTTTGAGCTCAGGAGTTTGAAACCAGCCTGAGCAAGAGCAAGACCCCATCTCTACCAAAAAAAAAAAAAAAATAGAAAGAAATTAATCAGACAACTAAAAATATATAGAAAAAATTAGCCGGGCATGGTGGCACATGCCTGTAGTCCCAGCTACTCGGGAGGCTGAGGCAGAAGGATTGCTTGAGCCCAGGAGTTTGAGATTGCTGTGAGCTAGGATGACGCCATGGCACTCTAGCCTGAGCAACACAGTGAGACTCTGTCTCAAAAGAAAAAAAAAAAAATTAATAAAATACCTCATAGCTAACTAAAGACAGTATAATTTGTTTGGAATTATTTGGTCTTATCAAAATTGATGACTGAAAAATTACTAAGTTTCTTAACAGAAATTGAGTTAGGGACTGCCTTATTATTTGTGACAGCCTTTTTTGCATCATATCTAATGCTAATTTTAATCTACTTTTCTGTTTATTCAACAATACACAAATATATTGGTTTATGACATGCAAAGACATAAATATGACCCAGAACCATTTGAGGGTCAATTTATATATTGTTTTACATGATATATTATTTATGTTATGCTATTAATTTATGTAGAATTTTTCAAAAGTAAATACAAAGTAGCTATTTTCTTCTGCCATAAATATATAACTAGAAAGAATAGATGTATTAATTTTCATTTTTCTGAGATCATGACATTATCATAAATGATCTGCAAGAACAATGCTTACATTATTCATTAAAAAATTGATTGCTTCATTGCCATGGCCATTTTAATATGCCTCTTAGATTATATAAATCTATACTAAATCTAAGGATTTCAGGGGATAATCTTCCAGAGTGATATTATCCAAATAAGAGCAATCAAACTAACATTAAAGTATGTTAAATAAAAGGACATTGGAATACAATAACCAAGAATATTATCCAAATAATAGTAATTAAACACATAGCATAAACATATCTAAAAATGTAATTACATATCATTTTACAGCAAAAAAAAGGAATAAAAAGTTTGCTATAAATCAATTATATGCATTGGCATGTCCATAGAATCTATTAAAACATTAATTATAAAAATATTTTCAACTTATGTCAATTATTGATAAAAAACAAAACAGCCTTATATATTTTCTATTAAAAGAAGTGGATAAGAGCTTAAAAATGACATTCTATATTCAAAAAGACAAAAAAAGGGGTAAAGTAAACAAGAAAACACAAGCCTATAGTAAAAAACAAAAACAAACAAACAAAAAAACCTAATAATCCAGTTTTAAAAATGGACTAAAGACTTAAATGGTATATTTCTCAAAAAAAATTCATACAAATTAAAAATGACCAACAAGTAGATGCTCAACAACACTAATCATCAGGGACTAGAAAATTAAAGCCACAATGAGACATTACCTCACACCTGCCAGGATGGCATATATCAAAAGAAGAAAGAAAGAGAGAAAAACACAAAACAAGTGTTGGCAAGGACATACAGAAATTGGAAACCTTGCACTATCGGTGGAAAAGCAAAATGGGTGCCGCCTTCTATGGAAAGCAGTATGTAGGTCACTCCAAAAATTAAAAATAGAATTACCATATGATCCAACAAATACCCACTGTGTATTTACCTAAAAGAATTAAAATCAAGATCTCAAAGAGACAGTAGCACTCCTATGCAATTTTCATCAATATTCACAATAGTCAAGACGTGAAAAAAACCTAATGGATCAATGGATAAAGAAAATGTGATATATAGATATGATGGAATACTCTTCAGCCTTTAAAAAGAAGGAAATTCTGCAATATGTGACAACATAGGTGAACCTGGAAGACATTATGCCAAGTGAAATAAGCCAGTCACAGAAAGATGATTTACACAATTCTACTTTTAAGACTTATCTAAAATAGTCAAATTCATAGAATCGGACTGGAATGGTGGTTTCCAGAGCTGGGAGGAGGGGAAAATGAGGGGTCACTATACTAATCAAGAGGCATAAAGTTGTAGTCAAGCAAGATTAATAAGCTTGAAAGATCTGCTATACAACACTGTACCTATAGACAGTAAGAATGTATTATGCACTTAAAAATTTGTCAAGAGGGTAGATCTCATTTGAAGTGTTCTGGCCACAATGAATTTTTTTAAAATAGTGATGAAGAAAAGACATTTATGAAAATAAGTGTAAAAATATTTAATTCCTTCTACCCAAATTTAGATATAGTGCCACAGACTGAAATTAATTTTAATATTGTCTTTAAGATATTAACTTAAAACAAATCCAGAATATGAGTAAATATATATTAATCAAATGAAACAAACAAAAAAATTTATCAAGAGTTTCAGAGCCCACCTCCAAAGCATTAAATTGAATATAGAGGTTCATTTTGTAATAATAAATTTTAGAGTGATAAAGTCAAATCTACAATAATGATGTATAGAGATGATCCTGTAGGTACTGTGGTAGTTTTAAAATATGTCCACAAATATTTAAATACTGCTCCCTTCAAAAAGTGAAAGTCTAATTCTCTTCTATTGAAGGTTGGCTGGACTTAAGTGACTCACATCGAATAAATAGATTAAAGCAGAAGTGATGGTATGCAATTTTGGAGACTATGTCATAAAAGGCACTAATACTTTCTCCTTGCGCACTCTATGGTTAGACCCACTGTAAAGGAATTGAGGCTTCCTTTATTATCTGTTGAGAGAGTGAGGCCTCCAGCCAACAACCATGTGAGTGAGCCTTAGAAGCAGATAGTCCAGCCCCAGCCAAGACTGAAGCCTAGGCTCACGTCTTGACTGCAATTTCATGAGATACTCTAAACCAGAAACACCCAGTAAAGCATTTCCACGCTCCCTGCTTGTCAGAAACTATGAGATAATAAAAGTTTTTGTTTCACTTGCTGAGTTTTAGGATAATTTATTATGTATCGATAACTGGAACAGTGGTGAAAAAGAAAACATCCAAATATATCAAGCAAAAATGTCAAAACACAAAGAGAAAATGAAAGACATAACTCTAGATACAACAGCTGAAGTAAAAAATAAAGACAGATAAAGAAATATGACTAACAGAATTGAATAACCATTTAATGAAACATATCCAATGGTTATATGTTGATATATACTTAAAAACATATACTATTAATGTTCATGAAACATTTAAAAAATTATATCATATGCTAGAGACTACAAAGACCACCACACACACACACACACACACACACACACTCACACCACAAAACAAAAGTTGTATTGCTCCCAATTTCTAAACATTATACAGTATATATAGGAAATAATCATAATTTCTTCATGAAAATCAAAATAGAAAATAAAAATATCTTTAAAAAATATTAAGTCTAAGAAGAAATAAAAACTCTAATTTCAGAATATTAAAAATATAAAATGATCAACCTTAACCAAAGTCAAAATTCCTAAAACAATCAATTTGCCAATAATTTTACACGTGGATTTTTAATCAAAGAGCAATTAAACCAATTATAGCAACCCATTAAATTTCATCAGAAATTCCTTTTTAATAAACCACTGTAAAGAAAAGGCAATACACCAGACTGACATTTCAGATACTAGAAATACACTGAGATTATGAAAATGTTTGAGAACAAAGGGATAGAGTCTCCAGGAAAAAAAGTTCAAATATACAGCAAATTTATCTTAACTGATGAGCAATAAAAATTATACACTCTCACTTTTGTCCATGTTAGCTATATTTTATGACTTCACAATTAATTATCTAATACACATTTCAAAAACCTTGATATCTGTAATAACATAGAGGTTGACTTTCTTGTTTTCTTTTTCTTTTTTTGAGACAGGGTGTCACTCTGTCCCCAAGGCTGAAGTGCAGTGGCACAATCATAGCTCACTGAAACCTGGTACTCCTGGACTCAAGAGTTCCTCTCATCTCAGCCTCCCAAGTAGCCTAGACTACTATAGGATCATGTCACCAAACTCAGCTAACTTTTTTTTGTTTTGTAGAAACAAGGACTCACTGTGTTTCCCCAGCTGGTCTCAAACTCCTGGCCACAAGGGATTCTCCTGCCTCGGTTTTCCAAATTACAACTTGAATCTGTATTACAGGCATGAGCCATCGCATCCAGCTGGAGGTTTGCTTTTGATAAGGAAAATATAGGCTCTATAGTAAAACAATTTGACAAGAGTCTTTATCTCTTTACAATTAATTAAACAACAAAAAAAGAGATAATCTTCACTTACTGAAGAGAATAGAACATGATCAAAATTTTAACTTTCAGATCCTCACTTCAACTTGAATAATTAACTAAGACCACTTTAGTACATGACTTTATAAATCCAACATCTTTATCAATACATGAAAGAGGTTTAACACATTATATTTATGTAGACAAAGCATAGGCATTTTTACTATAACAAAAAAACAATATACTCTACAAAATCACATAGTAAGAGAAATTGTGAGAAAAATGTGCAACTGGTAACAAGAGAAAAAAACTAAAATCAATTATATACTATATAAAACATAAATACAGCTAAAAAGACATGTAAAATTCTTGACAAATAAATACTTCATTTAATATAGGACTTTATCTCTTTGAAGAAGTGAAAGCACCTCGATGTAAGATTATATAAAGAATGGAAAGGCAAACTGTATAAAAATTGGGGAGGAACGTGTAATCAACACTTCCAAGATAGATCACCTGATGGATCCTGAGAAAGGATGTGAGGACTCTGGACACTGTGTTAGTATTGTGCTCCTTCATCACTGCTACACTTCGCTGTGTTAGTGTCCTATGCATACGCTGGCTGTGACGCAAAAAACAGTAACATTTTAGAAAAAGTCATGAATGTACTAATGTAATTATGACATTATGCTTATATTGACATAATTCACCTTTGTATGAATTGTATGTCAGCTAATTCTCATTCAGAAACACATATTGTAGCTGAACAGACTTTATCAGCCAAGAGATTTGCCTCAGAGTTACTTTTAATAAATTGTTAATTCCTTTCTTAAATGGAGTCTCTTTTTATGATTTCACATTTTCTCTGTTCACTGTGAAGTGGAAGAAACTTGGATTATTTTGTTTCAATATTATGAGAGAAATCGTGAGTATACCCCAATGCACATAACTTTAATACATAAAAGTGAACAACAATGCATTTAAAAAAAGGAAAATAAAACTCAATCTCATGCAAGAATATAGATAGAACATTTTTGCAACGATATACTTAAAGAATGCACTATTATGAAATAAAGTTTAATTCTAGAAAGTTAGGGTTGATTTAATATTATTTTTAATAATACAAGTACATCCTATTAAGAGTTCAAAGGAAAAAAAATCACAGTATTTGACAATATTTAGCACCTATTCCTGACTAAATCTTATTACTAAACTAGGATAAGACAGAACAAAGAAAATTATCTCAAACTTACAGTATTTACTAAACACAAAATCTGGAATCTTACCTATATAGATCAGAAATAAGAAAAGAATATTTGTTAGTATCATCACTTTTAATATTAATATGGAATTCCTCAGTGTATAACACATTATTCTTTATTATTAATCTAGAAGTTATACACAGTGTATTAATACAAACAATAAATAAAAGAACTGCAATTTTTTAAAAAGATAACACAATTATTATTATTTGCCATTAATTTTAATATGGGATTTTCTTAAGTCTATAAAATTCAACACTTCTATAACTAATAGATCAGTTTAACAAATCTCCTGTGAGATTTGTTCCTGCTTTTCCTTTGGAACTTGACTATACAATTGTAACATTTATATTGAAGAATAAATAGGTTAAAATACATCTTTAAAAGATGGGAAAGAAATGTAATGAGAGGAACATTTTCCTGCCAGATATTAAAAATGTAAACAAATTAAAACAATGTGGTAATGGCATATAATTGCCATAATTGGGAATACTATAGATTGACCTGACATGGAAACTAGTATATCTAAGGATGTAGCTTCCAATAAAGGAGGCATTACAAGTCCATGCAGAAGAGAGAATTATTCAAGAACAGCTGAAAGAAAATAACCAGGGAAAACCATTGGCCAAAACTTTAACCAGGTTTTAATTTTCTTGACATCTAAACAGTACATGAACAAGAAAAAAATAATTACACACAGTAGAAATAAAATGGAGAAATTACATAAAGACAACTTAAGGACAAAAACTATGTAGCAAAAATATTACAACATTTAAATTTCTTTAAAAAATAACTCAATTTCTGTAATAGTATATAAAATTTCCTCATGTAAATAAGCATAGAAATATTATTTAAGTTGCATTAAACAGTAATACAACTTAACACTGATTTTATTTATAGGCATTTACCCATAAAAATTAGAGAAATTTTCCATTACATATGAAGAAATTTTTTAAAAATCATCTGAGTTGAACAACTTTTAGAAAACACAGACCAAGATTCATGTATGTGTATGTATGTACATATATAACTTTTTAACATTTTTAAATTGAGATATAATTCCCATACAATAAATTCACCATTTAAAAGTATATAATAATGTGAATCTTTAATCATTAATCAGAAATGCAGTTACTATAAATTCTGACTCAACTGGATTATGATTTGTAACTCACAGCATATCATGTTGTGGCCACTGGCTTTTTGGTCTTTTTTTTTATTTCTGTACATTTTCTCCTCTTAACATGGACTCTGGAGGATATACATGAAGTACATATAATCTGCTGTCATCTAGGCCATATGTTTTTATACTGTACTTAGTCCATGATCACTGGGAATCTAGTTGTTTTGCATATCTTTACATACATAGCATTTAGAATAATTCCAAAAATGGAATAGGCATATACAGATATCAGTAAAATAAATGAATGATAAGAATAAATTTTCCAAATGCACATTATTTTTGCTCAACCTTCCAAGTCCATCTATTTATGTAGATGTTTTAAAGTATTACCACTTTATTGAGGTATAATTTACATGTCAATTTATCCATTTAAATTATACCACCCAATGGTTTTTAGTATATTCACAGAGTTATATAATCATCACCACAATCAACCTTAGAAAATTTTCATCACCCCCCAAAAAAACTCTGCCTCCATTAGTAGTTACTCCTCATTTCCCTTCTACTCCACCAGGCCTATTCAAAGATTAATAGGTATTTTTTCACTAGAAATGTGCCTCTTGTATAAAATTCATATAAAAGGAATCATACAGTATGTGGCTGGCAGAGGAAAGGTATTTATAGGATTCTAGGGCCTGGTTGGGGTGATTTGAAGGCAGGTCTTACAAGGCAGAGTAGTGTTTGAGAGTGGGCAGAGTTTATTTAGACTGGTGAACCTAGCAGTAAGACGACCCTGAAGGGAGTCTTAAAGGGCAAACTAGTAAACTAGCTATTTCACAGTCTGTCTTCCAGTCTTTTCTTCCTGGAAAATGCAGCTAAATTACTTTTGCTTAGTCCCAGTACTGTCTAACAAGGGACAAATAATTATCTTGATTTCAGTTATACAGCTTTATTTTTTTTTCTAGCAGGAAATATATTTTAAAATTTTTATCTTATTATCTTAATTAATGTCTCCATGTAAACTTAATTTGGAGCATGTAATACATGAAAGGGATGTCTTATTTCTGATTTTAAAGCAAACGCTTCCCCATTATGCTCATGGAATTATGTAACAGTTTTACAATTTGTCAGTTTCTTCTTGCATTATTTTTTTTGTTTTTGTTTTATTTTATTTTTTATTTTTTTATTTTTTTTATTTCAGCATATTACACGGGTACAAATGTTTAGGTTCCATATATTACCTTTGCCCCACCTGAGTCAGAGCTTCAAGCGTGTCCATCCCCCACATGGTGCTCACTGCATCCATTAGGTGTGAATATACCCACCGACTACTCCCCATTCCCATCTGCCCGATACCCGATAAATTTTACTACTATATGTGCACTTAAGTGTTTAAGTTTTATGTTCATTATGTTTTTATCTAATGTATGGCTACATGTATATTGTAGGTATTTGACACATTCTAAACAATTAGATAATCATTATGGATTGTATCTTTTATTATTCTAAAATATACATCCTCATTCTTCGAGGTTTTTTTTTTTTTTTTCTTATTATTGCTGCCTTGTATTCATCCTGTGGGAATACCTTCTTCAACTTTCAGTTAACACAGTAGTTCAGCTGACCCCATATGTGGCTCCAGGGTAGGAATATGACCCAAGAACAACCAGTAAGAGTATTAGTAGATGCTTCTGAGAGAGGACAGGAGATTTCAATAGATGGGAAATAAGATCCTTTCTTTTTTAATTTGCTAAATTGGCAAATGATAAGCCTAGTGCTCCTGGGGTACTTTGCTCCCACTTGGAGACAACCTGCCTGAGAAAGAAACCCGTATCAACTAAAGGTTCATTGAGAGGTAGAGGAGATTACTGATAACATATATGAGGAAGGACTTTCACTTTCTGTATTTTTTTACTTCATAGTTAAGTGACCTAACGATTTTCCCACTCACTTTTTAAAGGGGTTTATAAGTGAATTTGAGTTAAGTTTCTTTCACTTTCTACCAAAAAAACTCCTTTTATAAGCACTAATTTTTTAATGCTTTTTAAAAAATGTTTTCAATATGTTAGGTTAAAGTATAATTTCAAATAGATAAAACATATGACCCTAAACCTAATATATAATGAGCGATTGTGAAAATTTAATTCTATAATGAGAAAACAATATAGAAAAGCTTTTTGAAAATGAGAATACAAGAGACTAGCATTATAATCAGTGAAAAAAGGAAAGCTGAAATATTATTTTGATGTTAGTTTTTAAAAATAATCTTTCAGGCCGGGCGCGGTGGCTCACGCCTGTAATCCTAGCACTCTGGAAGGCCAAGGTGGGTGGATTGTTTGAGCTCAGGAGTTCAAAACCAGCCTGAGCAAAAGCAAGACCCCGTCTCTACTAAAAATAGAAAGAAATTAATTGGACAGCTAAAAATACATAGAAAAAATTAGCCGGGCATGGTGGCGCATGCCTGTAGTCCCAGCTACTTGGGAGGCTGAGGCAGAAGGATTGCTTGAGCCCAGGAGTTTGAGGTTGCTGTGAACTAGGCTGACGCCACGGCACTCACTCCAGCCCAGGCAACAGAGTGAGACTCTGTCTAAAAAAAAAATAATAATCTTTCAGGGATACAAAACAATACCTTTTGGACTTGTTTTTCAATCAGACAAAAATAAACTATACAGTACAAAACTTACTTACAAGGTATCAATGTTCTAGTGATTAACATCTAACTATTGCCTTTAGCAATATAAAAAGAAATTTTTTCAGTAAAAAATAAAAATTATGTGTACCTAGAAAGACTGAGGTAGCTTGCCCTACTGCATCATCAAAATAGCATTCAATTTTATTATATTTTGATGTCGTGGATACTTTTTCTTAACAGTTTCTACTTTATTCAAGGAGGTTATAACTACATACTTGGCAACATGTGTGGAGTGCTTTTAGAGCCCCTCCCTATGCAATTGAAGGATAAAAGTTTTCTATCCCTGGATCAAACTGAAGATCATGTTGAAATCATAGTTTCTTGCTCAACTGTGATATCCAGCATCAACTATCTACTGCTGGTTAGATGGAATGAGGTGAGCTTTTCATCAGATAGAATATCTGAAAAATCATGCCTTTATGTATTATATGGACAAATGCAGCTCATAGTTCAGTGAACAATTTAGTATATGTCTAACAATCACTCTACCATGACCTACCATATACTTTTCTGGCTCTGTATTTCTATCACTATTTACATTTTCCTACTTTTGCAACAAAGAATGTAGACTATAGTGTGCCTCATCTGCTTATTCTAGTCTCAGAAGGAACATAAACAGAAAGTGGCTGAAATTGGGATGAGGGAACAAATCTTAGCTATGAAAAGTGGGATGGGCTGATGTATCAAAAGTCAATTGCTGAAGACCAAGGGTCAGCCAGCAGACCATCAGGTCAATGCATCCCCAGTGTGACTAGTCAGAAGAGTAAAATGAAAGTGAATAAAAAGATCACACAGTTAAACCACGTATTCTTGAAATATAAAGACTTCAAAAATTCTAGGGGAGGAGCTGGAGAGATGTTGGTCAGAGGGTCCAAAATTTCAGTTAGATAGAAGGGATAAGTTTCAGAGACCTATTGTACAACATAATAATTGTAATTAATAATATATTGTATTCTTCAAAAAGCTCAGAGTGGATATAAAGTATTCTCACCACAAATATAAGGTAATGTATATGTTAATTAGCTAGATTTAGTCATTCAGTAATTTATACATACTTTAAAAC
Organism: Avahi laniger; assembly: GCA_963575035.1. NCBI lineage: Eukaryota > Metazoa > Chordata > Mammalia > Primates > Indriidae > Avahi > Avahi laniger. Next base: position 10,413 of record CAUYSK010113511.1, read on the forward strand.
ACCATGTTATTCATAGTAAATACATAAAATTTTATTTGTCAATTTTAAAAAGGTAAACAAAAAATGCTAACAGAGTGAATGTACAGTGTTCTCACCACAAAAATGAAAACTATGAGAAGCAATGCATATGTTAATTAGCTATATTCAGTCATTTCACAAGGTTTACATACTTCAAAAAATCATGTTGTATATAGTACATACATATAATTTTATCTGTCAGTGTAAAAAAAAATTTAAAATTCTAATTATTTCTCTCTTAGTTGTTAATTATGAAACTAATAAAGTGAGGACAAACCCCTCCCAGAGCCTCTCACACTCCTCCCCCAGCATAGTCCAGGCCAGCCAGACACAAACTAAGGAGGGTACTGAGAGTTCAAGTGTACTCTGGTCATTATGGGCTTAAATTGTACTTCAGATCAAATGGATCTAACAGACATTTACAAAACGTTTGACCCAACAACATTCTTCTCATTAGCATATGGAATATTCTCCAAGACAGACCATATATTAGGCCACAAAACAAGTGTCAATAAATTTTAAAAATTGAAATCATATCTAATAGTTTCCCAGACCGTAGACTAAAAATAGAAACCAACACTAGGAAGAATTCTTAAAACTACACCAACATATGGAAATTAAACAATGTGCTCCAGAATGATCTTCAGGTCAACAATCAAATTAAGACAGAAATTTAAAAAGTTTTCAAAATAAATGAAAATGGAAATGTAACACACCAAAAAACCTTTGAGATACAGAAAAACCAGTGCTAAGAGGGAAGTTTATACCATCAAATGCCTCCATCAAAAAGAAAGATCACAAATTAACATTAACATAGCACCTCAAGGAACCAGAAAAATAAAAACAAACCAAACACAAAGCTAGCAGAAGAAAAGAAATAACAAAGATAAGAACAGAAGTAAAGGAAATCGAGACAGAAAAAAAAATACACAAGATCACAGAAAAGTTGGTTCTTTGAAAAGATAAACCAAATTGATAAACTGCTAGCTAGACTAACCAAGAAGAGAGAGGATCCAAAGAAATACAATCACAAATGAAAAAGGAGACATTACAACTGTTATCATAGAAATATAAAAGATCATCAAAGATTACTATGAAAAATTCTACACCCACAAGCTAAAAAACCTAGAGGAAATGGATAAATTCCTGGAAATATACAATCTCCCAAGACTGAACCAGGAAGAAATAGAAATCCTGAATAGACTAATACAAGTAGTGAGATTAAATCACTTATAAAAGAGCTCCCAACAAATAAAATCCCAGGACCAGAAGGATTCATAGTCAAATTCTACCAACCTACAAAGAAGAAATGGAGCCAATCTTTCTGAATCTGTTCCAAAAAACTGAAGAGGAGATAATCCTCCCTAACTCATTCTATGAAGCCAGTATCACCCTGATACCAAAGCTAGACAGATATATAACAAGAAAAGAAAACCACAGACCAATATCCCTGATAAATATAAATTAAAAATCCTCAACAAAATACTAGCAAACCAAAACTATCAGCACATTAAAAAGATAATACACCATGATCAAGTGAGTTTTATTACAGGGATGGAAGGATGGTTCAACATACAACATCATATGTCATTTATCACATAAATAAAAGTAAAAATAAAAACCATATGATCATCTCAACAGATACAGAAAAAGCATTTGACAAAATTCAGCATCCCTTCATGATAAAAACCCTGAACAATCTAGGCAAAGAGGGAACATACCTCAAATAATAAAGGTCACCTGTGACAAATCTACAGCCAACATCATCACATCATCCTGAACAGGGAAATGTTGAAAGTATCTCCCCAAAGAACTGGAATAGATAAGGATGCTCTGTTTCACCACTCCTATTCAACCCAATACTGGAAATCCTAGCCAGTGCAAGCAGGCAAGAGAAAGAAATAAAAGGCATCAAAACTGAAGAAGAGGAAGCCAAATTATCTCTATGTTCTAATGACATGATTTTATACCAAGAAAATCCTAAAGAATCCTTCAAAAAACTCTTTGATTTAATAAATGAATTCAGTAAAGTTTTAGAATACAAAATCAACATACAAAAATCAGTAGCATTTCTAGACATCCATAACAATCAAGCTGAAAAATAAATCAAGAAGGCAATCCCATTTACAATAGCTAAAAATAATAATAATAATAATAAAAGAATAAAATACCTAGGAATCTATTTAACCAAGAAGGTAAAGTAGCTCCACAAGGAAAACTAGAAAATGCTGATGAAAGAAATTGTAGATGATCAAACAAATGAAAAAAAATCCTATGCTCATGGATCAGAACAACTAATATCATTAAAATGACCATATTGCCCAATCTACAGATTTGATGTAATCCCTATTAAAATACCAATGTCATTTTTTTACAGAATTAGAAAAAACATCCTAAAATTTATATGGAAAACAAAAAAGAGCCTGAATAGTCAAAGCAATTCTAGCACAAAGAATAAAGGTTGAGGGATCACATTATCTGAGTTCAAACTATACTACAAGACTATAGTAACTAAAATAGCATGGTACCAGTATAAAATAGATGAATAGATCAATGGAACAGAATAGAGAATTCAGAAATAAACCCATATATGTACAACCAACTAATCTTTGACAAAGTCAACAGAAACATACACTGGGAAAAGGACACCCTTTTCAATAAATAGTACTGGGAAAATTGGAATTGCCATATGCAGAAGAATGAAATTGGACCCTTATCCCTCAACATATACAAAAATCAACTCAAGGTGGATTAAAGACTTAAATATAAAACCTGAAACCATAAAAATACTAGAAGAAAACCTAGAGAAAACACTTCTGGACATTGATCTAGGCAAAGAATTCATAACTAAGGCCTCAAAAGCACAAACAACAAAAACAAAAATAGACAAATGGGACTTAAACTAAAAAGCTCCTGCACAGCAAAAAAAATAATCAAGACTGAACAGAAACCTGCAGAACAAAAGAAAATATTTGGAAAGTATACATCCCACCAGGGACTGATATCTAGAATTTATAAGGAACTCAAACAACTCAACAACAACAAAAAACAACCCCATTGAAAAGTGGGCAAAGGACATGAATGGATGTTTTTCATAAGACATAAAAATGGCCAATAAGCATATGAAAAATACTCAACATCAATAATCATCAGATAAATGAAAATTAAAACCACAATGACATATCATCTTACACCAGTCAGAAAGGATATTTTTAAAAAGTCAAAAATATTTATACACTGTTGGTGGGAGTGTAAATTAGTCAGACAACTATGGAAAATGGTATGGGGAGTTCCCAAAGAACTAAAAATAAATAGAACTACCTTTCAATCCAGAAATACCACTACTGGATGTCTACCTAAAGGAAAAGAAATCATTATATCAAAAAGATACTTGCACTTGAATGTTTATTGCAGCATTATTCACAATAGCAAAGATTTGGAATCAACCTAAGTGACTATCAAGGGATGAATGGATAAAGAAAATGTGATATATACAAGGGTTGTCAGAAAGTATCCAGCCATTGTTAATATACATATTCATATTACATGGCTGGATACTTTCTAGACAGCCCTCATATACACAATGGAATACTATTCACCTGTAAAAAAGAATGAAATTATGTCTTTTACAGCAACATGGATGAAACTAGAGGCCATTATCTTAATTGAAACAACTCAGTAACAGAAAGTTAAATACCACATGTTCTCACTTATAAGTGGAAACTAAATAACGTGTACACATAGAGTGTAGAATAATGGACACTGGCAAATAGGACAGGTGGGAAAGTGGGAGGGAAGAGAGGGATGAGAAATTATTTAAGGGTACAATGTACATTATTTGGTTGAAGGTTACACTAAAAGGCCAGAACTTCCCACTATGTGATATATCCATGTAAAAAAACTGCACTTGCACCTCCTAAAATTTAACAAATAAAATTTTCAAAAATGAGAATATGGAAACACTAAATCAATTATACTATTCTTTTTTTTTTTTTTTTCCCCAGACAGGGTTTTGCTCTGTCGCCCAGGTTAGAGAGCAGTGGTATCATCATAGCTCACTGCAACCTCAGGTTCCTGGGCTCAAGTAATCCTCCTGTCACAGCTTCCCGAGTAGCTGGGAATATTAGCACACATGACCACGCCCAGCTATTTTTTTCTATTTTTTACAGAGATGAGGTTTCACTCTTGTTCAGGCTGGTCTTGAACTCCTGGCCTCAAGCAATCCTCTCACCTTGGCCTCCCAAAATGCTAAGATTACAGGCACAAGCAACCACATCCAGCTGGCCTTAACTACATTGTTCTTGAATGAAACTTGAGAATAAAGTGTCAGAAAAAGATCATGAGTAAGGACCTGCAAAACTGCAAACCTTTACTTAGACTGAAAATAGATTCTTACAGAAAAGCTTGGGGAAAAAAATCTAAATTCAGCTATGGTAAAAGAGAGTCCTTAGAAGATACATCAAAGGAAATCCAACATCAAGTAGCTGCAAGCAAAACAGCCTTCAAAACCCATCAAGAAAAAATAAAAAAAATAAAAAAAACAGCTTCACACAGCACTAACAGAGGTTTTGGAAGAAAATTCAATCTTTCAGAGAAGCATAAAGCTGCTTTCACAAAAGTCTCCAATATGGAAGAGAACACTGGGCAAACTTATTAGAAAGAAGGAAATCTCAGAAAACTTTAAACTGCTAATGGATCAAGTTCTTAATGACAGAGTAAGATCAAGCCTCTCAGTAAATACTTGCTGAAAATGGGCGATTAGACTATTCTTGGGGAAGACGATATAGATCATGGGAAAGTGGAATTGGATAATTGGAGACATTAGAGAATGGAGACATCTTAACTGATGAATGCTAAGGATTGTTGATTTATGCAAATGATTTAAATACCGACATACAAACTCTTAAAGAAAAAAGAAAACAAATGTACACAAAATTAATTGAAGAAGCTAAAATTGTCAATGTTCTTTAAAAATCATATGAAAAGTCTCCAAAACAGGAAAGCTTTACTGCATTCAGAAAATATTCCGTTAGAAATAGAGAGGCAAAAGCTCCTGTGGAAACATCAAGTTTTTCTATAATTGCGTAGAGAAAAAGAAACAAATTTTGAGCAATATCGAATTTAGAGAGAATTTACTCCATAAAGATAGAGATATTAATAAAAACATCGGTGATACACAGGAAGAGCTGTACACTTAGAAAATTCAGCCAGAAATTATTTCAGAAAAAATGAGAAAAATCGCCGCATATTATCAAAGACTTTTTTATGAGAAGATAAAGGCTTATACTATTGAGATAAGAGCTCTGTCAGCTGAGAGAAACCTCAAGAACATAACTAAGAGAAAATGTATACATCACACAAAAATTAGTTGAGGAAAACATAAGGGCTCTGAAAACTATTTTTCCACCTTTCCATTCCAAATGGCACAGATCAGAGAATACATCCATGAATACTAGAGATAACCACATTCCTGAGGAAGAAGTAGCATTAGACTATGATTGTACAAACACACAGGGCCCAGTTTTAACCAGTTGTCACCCTCTGGGTTCCTTCCAATCTGCCAACTCCATCCTGAGTCAAGAGCAAGACAGAGGCTACCATGGTGCTCATTGTGCAGGCAGAAGCTCTAGAGCTTCCTTTGATTCAACTCTCCCATATGATAAAGAGCAGACAGCCCATACTCCAGTCCTCCAGGTTGTCCTCCTATCTGAGGTCAGCTGTTGAAGAGAAGTACCAGAAGGACACACCAGAGAGGACACCCTGTGCTTTCTTTATCTGTATTGCCTTCCCCAAAATGAGGAAGAAACTCCCTAAGAATCCTCTGCATGAAGGATTTTCCCTGGTCAGCACTATTTTTCACTGGCAACAAGATATGTCTCAATGACAACCAGTAGATTTGCTCCTCTGTACATACAATCTGGAAACACAAGTGGATCACTCTCCTCCGTGCTGATGACATTCCATTGAGTATACTTTGAAGACTGAAAACAGCATGCCATTTTTGTCATTCTCAACTAAAATATTCTATTTTCTCTCTTTTTGTCTTAATCTATACAATGGTCCAGTTGAAAAATTGATAGCTTATAATTATTAGTATAGTATTTTAGAAATGTAGATTATAAGAATTTTATAAATTATTCTATTCCATTTAATCATATTAATAAGTAGTTTAATTAGAGTCCTTTTATTGCTGTTAATTAATATTATCCCAGATCATAGTATATTGGTTCTTGCAATTCAACAAGTATTCTATAACATGGACTATAATAAGAGTTTTACTCTAGAAGTTTCACAAGTGAAAAACTAGAAACTCAAGATTTATTTCTATATGACAAAGGGTCAATACTCTCCAGTTATAAAAAAATATTTACTGTTATAAAATTTTGTTAATTAAAAATAGCCAAAAACCTTATTCAGCTTCTGTGTTCTATTTTGATTCAAAGGCTATTACATGAATTGCATTTATCAATAATATATACCTTAATCTTTCTCATACACCAGAAAGGTAGTCACTATAAATTGTGCTTCAATTGGCCTAGATTTTCTCATCCATAATTTAATGTTGTGGCCATGATTTTTTGTTTCTTGTTTTTTTCTTTTTTAAAAAAAAATATTTCTATACAGAAATATTTCTGCCTGTCTTAACAAGGACGCTGAAAAACATCTATCAGGCACATATAATCTGATGCTATATAAACCACAAGTTCTTGTTCTGTACTTAGGCCCATGATCACAGGAAATCTGGTTGTCTTCTCCATTCCTATATCCACAGGATCTAGAATAGTTCCAGACATGTAATAGGAACCAATAAATAACTATTAAGTAACTGAATGACAGAAATCAATTTACCAAATGCACACTATTTTTGTTCAGGCTTGCACCCATCTATTTATACATTGCTGTTATTATTTATAAATAACAGTTTTATTGTGGTATAATTCACAAATCATACAATTCACCCATTTAAATTGTATAATCCAATGTTTTTTAGTATATTCACAGAGTTGTATAACTATCATCACAATCAATTTTAGCACATATCATCACCCCTGGAAGAAACCCTGTATCCTCATTCCATTCCTATACCCCTAAGTCTTATGCAACCACTAATGTACTTTATGTCTCAATAAATGTACCTATTCCACATAATTGACAAAAATTCATACATTCAATATGTTGTCTTTTGTGACTGGCTTCTTTCATATAAGACGAAGGTTTTGTGTTTCATCTATTCTGTAGCATGTACCAGTATTTTATTTCTTTTTATTACTGAATATTTCATTGTATGTAATACCATATTTTATTTATCAGTTCATCAGTTAATTGACATTTGAGTTGTTTCCACTTTGGGGCTATTATGAATAATACTGCTATGAATATTTGTATAAAAGTTTTTGTGTAAATATATGTTTTCAATTCTCTTGTGTATGTAACTAGGGGTTGAATTAATAGGTCATATCGTAGCTCCAGGTATAATTTCTGGAGGAATTGCCAAACTGTCTTCTACAGTGACTTCATCATTTTACATTCCCACCAGCAATGTTTGGGGTTTCCAATTTTCCATGTCTTCATCAACATTATTTTCCATCTTTAAAACTATAGCCGTCATAGTACAGATAATATGATATCTCATTTTGATCTTGATTTTTATTTCCCCGATGACTAATGATGTTAAGCACCCGTTCATGTGCTTTTACCATATCTATGTCTTCTTTTGAGAAATGTCTATACGTATCTTTTGCTCAGTTTTTAAGTAGGTGGTTTGGCTTTTAATTGTTGGGTTGTACGTGTTCTTTATATATTCTACATCTTAGACCATTATAGGATATATGATTTGCAAAGGTTTTCTTCCTTTTTGTATTGTTTTTTACTTTCTTGATCATGTTCTTAGATGCACAAAACTTTCTAATTTTAATAAAGTCTATGTATTAGACTTCATTAGACTTAATGAAGTTTATGTATTATTTCTTTGGTCGCTTATGCTTTTGATGTCACACCTAAGAAACAGGACTTACTCTATGACCAAGAGATTTTCAATTATGTTTTCTTTTATGAATTTTATAGTTTTAGTTTTCACATTTAATTCTTTGGTCTACTTTGATTTAATTTCCATGTGTAGTATAAAATAAGAAGTCCAATTTTTTTTTTGATATCTAGTTGATGCAGTACCATTTGTGAAAAGGCTATATTCCCCTCATTGAATGGTCTTTGCATCACTGCTGAAATTCAATTAATGATGGATATATGGGTTTATTTTTGGACTCTAAATTTACATGGGCCCCACACCATCTTGAATATGGTAGCTTTGCAGTAAGTTTTGCAATCATGAACTGTGAGTCTTCTACAGTTGCCATTCTATTTCAAGATTATATTGGCTATTATGGGTCCCCTGAATTTCCATATGAATTTTAAAATCAGCTGACCAATTTCTGAAAAAGAAAGCAGTTGAAATTTTGACATCAAATGCATCGAACCTATAAGTCAATTTGGGGAGTATTGCCCTTCTGACAATAGTAAGCCTTCCAATGCATGAACACAGAATGTTTTTCCATTTTTATTTCTCCTTTAATTTAAGAATCTTTTGTAGTTTCTGGTGTATAAGTCTCACACTCTTTGGTTAAATTTATTCCTTAGTATTTAATTATTTTTGATACTATTATATTACAAATGAAAATGTTTCTCATAATCTCATTTCTAGATTCTCCATTAGTAAAGTATATAAATAAAACATTATTGTGCATTGATCATTTATCATACAACCTTGGTTAACTCATTTATTAGCTTTTCAACTGTTTTTGTCCTTTAGAATTTTTATATATTAGATCATATCATCTGCAAATAGAAATAGTTTTAATTCTTCCTTTCTTATCTGGACATCTTTTGTTTCTTTTCTTTCTTTCTTTTTTGCCTTACTGCCAGTAGTAGAAATTCTACTACAATGTTAAACACAGATAGTGAAACAGCATCCTTGTCTTGTTCCTAAACTTAGGGAAAAAGCTTTCAATCTTTCAACATTAAATATGAGATTAGCTGTGGGTTTACATAAATGACCTTTATCAGGTTGAAAAAGTTGCCTCTATTCCTTGTTTGTTGAGTGCTTTTATCATGAAAATATGTTGGATTTTGTTAAACATTTTTCTGTGTCTAGTGAGATGATCATGTGGGTTTTTTTCCTTTTATTCTATTGATATAGTGCATTACATTAATTTATTTTCATATGTTGAACCAAGCTTGCATCGCTAGGATAAATTCTACTTGGTCTTGTTGTATAATATTTTCATACACAGTAAGTTCAGTTTGCTAGCATTGTTGAGGATCTTCCCATCTATATTTATAAGGGATATTGGTTGGTAGTTTTCATTTCTTCTAATAGGTTTGTGTGATTTATGTATCAGGGTAATATTGATCTCACAGAATGAATTACGAAGTGTCCTTCATCTTCTATTTTTTTTGAAGAATTTGCGCAGGATTAGTGTGAATTTTTTAAATGTTTGGAAGCATTCATCATTGAAGCTATCTAGTCCTATGCTTTCCTTTGTGGGATGGGTATTATTCACTAATACAATTTCTTTACTTGTTCTAGGTCTATTAAGATTTTATACTTTCTCTTCAGTATAGTTTGGTAGTTTGGATCTTTGTAAGAATTTGTCTATTTCATATAGGTTTTCCAGTTTGTTGGCATACAGTTGTTCACAATATTCCCTCGCAATGCTTTTTATTCCTAAAAAGTCAGTATTGATGACCTTTCGCTCCTTATTTTAATTATTTAAGCTTTCTCTTTTCTTGTTCAGTATAAGTAAAAGTTTTGCCAATTTTTTTGGTCTTTTCACACAATCAACTTTTTATATGGTTGATTTTCTCTACTATTTTTCTATTCTCTATTTAATTTGTTTTCTTTAAAATCGTATTATTTCCTTTCTTCTTCAGCATTTGGGTTTAGTTTGCTTTTATTTTTCTTAAGGTGGGAAGTTAGGCTATTGATTTGAAATCTTTTTTCTTTTTAATGTAAGCATTTATAGCTATAAATTGTCCACTGAGCAGTTTTCACTGTATCCAATAAATTTGATACCTTGTGTTTTCACCTCATTTACTTCTAAATATTTTCTAAATTCCCTTGTGATTTCTTCTTTGACTCATTCATTATTTAAGATTGTGTTATTTTCCACAGATATATAATTTCCCCAAATTATCTTCTGTTATTCATGTCTAATTTAATTACATAGTGATAGAGAACATACTTCGTATGATTTCTGTATTAATTTGCTAGGGCTATTATAACAAATTATCACAATGTGGGTGGCTTAAACAACATAAGATTATCTTCTCACAGTTTTGAAGGTAATCCAGTTAAAATGAGGTCATTAAGGTGGACCCTAGTCCAACTTCACAGACATAAGAAGCAGAATGTGTACACAGACACAAATAGAGGAAAGACAATGTGAAGAGCCATAAGGAGAAGATGGGCATCTACAACTAGGGTGGGAAGCCTGGAACAGATCCTTCCCTCACAGCCCTCAGAAGGAACCAGTCCTGCTGTCACCTTGATTTTGTACTTCTGGCCTCTGCAACTGTGAGACAATAAATTTCAGTTTAAGTAAAGACAAGCTTTTTAAGTGGGTTCTTTCAGGGAACCACCAAACTGATCCAATAATGGCAATTATTTGGGAATGAGACTTAAAAAAGAGCCTAACTGTTCTACTGTCTTTATCACCAGGAATGTGGGCTGTCAGTTTTCAAGGCTACCAGTGAGCTAGATAGCAGGAAATGACAGTAGGGAAAGTTAACAAAGCTCATTGTTCTTATTAATATGCAGTGATTTTTCTCAAACTAATGCTCCCTGGGTTGCTTCAAACCTTTGGCTCATTTCCAGAATTCTGAAAGATTTGTGACATTTTTTGCCATATTTTTCTGTTGCTTTTATGGAGGAATAAATTTTCAAATGTCTTTATTTCCAACATTTTGCTAATATCCTATACAAAAATTTTTAACAAAGTATTTTTGGTAATAATATAAAAAGGGGGGCATTTTTAAACAGAGAAATTAAAATATAAATGGCACCCAACTTATATCATGACATACTATAAAGCCATCAAAATCCTTTAAAAATAGTTAAATATATATAGAAATATTCATGATGTAACAGAGGGAACGGCCTGAAAAAGGGTAAAAATGTTTTATAAGCTATCTCTTTAAAACTATCCCCAACTCTGAAAATTAAAAACTGCATCCCTCCCTCGCAACAGTGAGGGGCAGGCAAGTGTCCTTTGTTCCCAGTACCACAGGAGATGGCTTAACAGAACTATCTGGGCAGAGGTCCAGGTGGAGATCACTAGATTGTCTTCATGGGAGATGGGATCGATCAGAACCATCATCTACAGTTAAATAGAAATAGCTCAAAGTTGAAAACCTTCCCTTTAAAAGCTCTGTGTTTCTTCTTATAGTTAGGAAAACTGGTTCTTTAAGATGAGAGTCTACCATTTTCCTCATTTGCCAGCAAATTAATAAACTCCTCTCTCCTTCTCCTCAAACCACATGTCCTCATTCTTCTGATATGGCCTCAGGGACAAGTGCCAAACTTTCAGTAAAAGAATCTGGCATCCCTGGGTGTGCCCATGGGCACCCCACTGGAATAACGTCCTGCAAGTGAAGAGGAAGGGAGCACCCCTAGGGTCAAGCTGTGGGTCTTCAGTGGTAGGAGTAATGTCTTTTCAGTGTGAAATAGTAAGGGACCACCCCAGCAGTTGCTGGAGACTGTTTATCTAGGGGGAACTCCTGTCTCCTCTCCCACCCCAAAGCAGATGCATCTCCCCACAACTTGAACTGAGTCAAGAAAGAGGAAAGGGATTTGGGAAGCATCGCAACAGCCTTGGCCATTTTTGTTTAAGTTCTCCAGTGTGTACACCAAGATCCTTGATTTCATCTGGGGGAGGCTTTCAGACCTTCCTGTTGGATTTATTTGGAGGGCCATTTGGGGTAGAATCTTGAGGTTGAGTGGAACTAGGGAATCTGGTTTGGATTTGGAGTTCATTTGTGATTCCAGGGAACCTGGAGGAATTAGGAGGTGTTGGTTCTCATTTGAGAGAATTTGATTCTCACTTATCCCCTTTTGGATTAGGTGATGTTGATTCTCATTTGAGAAAATTTAGTTCTCATTTTAAGTGGTTCCCGTTTGTTTGAAACACCTTGGCATTTTAGATTGTGTTGGGAATTCCCTATATTTGTCTGTGTTTGATTATTTGTGAGTGTTGTTCTAACATGGGAGGTTCCATTTCTATTTCATCTGAAAGTTCCTTGGGAAGAATTTTGGCCGAAGGGTCAACTTATAGCTATAAGTCTATGTCTAAAAGAGAATGGTGATATTATAATCCAATATACATGCTGAAGTGTGAAGAGAAGTGACTGTTAAATGAAACCTTAAGTTATTACAATTAGAATTATTTTGTCAAAGGTCAGGTAAGTGGGAGGAGATCCCATATGTATGCTTACATGAAGGTCTGAGATAAAGTTAATGGTGCAAGAGAGACCTCTACTGGTGGTAGATGGATAGTCACGATATTTTGTCTTACTTAAACAGTGGGGTTCCCCTGGTGTGCACCAGTTCTGGGTGGGCTGTGGCAAATCTGAACCATGGCCTCATGGGGTGGACCCAGCAGGAGGGAGGACCGGCAAGCATGCTGCCATGCAGAAAGGGGGATTTGGGGGCAGGGAGGGAATGCCCACTGCCCGATCGCCCCCAATCCAGGCACACATATAACACAGCAAAGAGGTCTTGGCATCTGCCACAGCTGGGCAATTCATGAAAAGATGCTGCTGGCTCAACTACACTCAAGCTTCGGCTGATGGGGCCCCTGCCAGAGGCCTACAGCCGGCCCAGGAAACAGCTCCCTGGGTCCACTCGGATTCTAGCCCAGGACAACTGCCACACCATGAGAGGGGCCAGTACGGCACAATTGGAACTAATTTTTTAGTCCCATGGCCACTAGATTATGACTGGACTCAATTGTGCCAGAGGGCACCCCTAACTGTAGCAGGACAATTTATGGCAATATCAGATAGGGGGCCTGCATGTGCAAGAACAGCTGGCAGGGTCCTTTGAGACAGCCAAAAGGAAAGGATGAAAATGCTGCCCCAGATTGATGAACAATTAGTGTACTTTTTATAAAGAGGATGGACATTGGAAGACCATTGCCAGAATTGCAAAAGACTGCAGGTAACAAGAAATCCCGAGGATAACAAATCGTTTTTTCCAAGTCCAGGACTCAGACAGCAAAGGAGGGGGCCTGACACCCCCTGCCTCACTAGTAGCTCCAATCCAAATATTTCCCACAGGAGCCCTGGGCAATATTGACAGTGGAGACTCAATTAGTGGATTCTTTTTAATTGACACTGGAGCCACCTTTTTTGTCCTCCCAAATAACTTTTTCTCCAGAGAAACAACAGCTCCACCTACAAATCTCACCTGAAAATGATCTCCTGTTTTAATGTCTACTCACAGACAAAGAAGAAACAGCAAGTTCTGTTCCCTCCAAGGTCTACCAAAAGTGAGTAAGGCCATTTAGGTCAATGGGACCTTAGGATGTGCAGTGCAGAGTTGTGCAAGATCTATGTACAAATAATCTTGTGCAAATGATATTGCACAAATGACTACAAATAATACTTAGTTACACTTAAATGGCAAGATCCTGGGACTAAGGTGTTCTCACAGTACTGCTGGACTGTGTTGCCTCATGTGTTTAAAAGGGCTCTTCTGCCCTGTTTTATGCGAGCTTAGTGGGACTTGTGAAATCTGCAATTTGACAGATTTGCAAACAGCAGGTTACTTATCTGGGATTTCAAATTAGCAAGAGGACCCGTGACAACTCCGTGGATTCCTAGGAATGGCAGGGTTCTGTCACATCTGGATC
>CAUYSK010113514.1:0-43399 GCA_963575035.1 Avahi laniger
GAGAGAGAGAGAATGAGAATTCACTCTTCCTCCTCCTTTTTTTCTATCTGGGCCCTCAAAGGAGTCAATGAATGAAGCCTTCCCACGTTGATTTTCTTTACTCAGTCTACTGATTCAAGTGCTAATCTCTTCTGGAAACACACAGACATACCCATAAGTAATGTTTTACCAGCTATTGGGACATCCCTTAGCCAAGTCAAGTTGGCAGAGAGGATTACCCATCATACTTACAGAAGCATTGCAGAACCCTGGCCTGCTCTGTGCCCTTTATTTTATAGACTAGGTAACTGCTTCTGACAGAGGTTAAATAAAGGTCAACATGATGAATCATCCAGGAGAACACACTTCAGTCAGTTTTCTGAGTTACATTGATCTGGTGCACTTGAAAAAAATGATAAACCTGCATCAGATACAGAAGGTTGTGAGCTGAAAAATATAAAACCAATCACTTGATGTTTTTTTCAGTGCTATTCTCTCCTGTAAAATGTTCCTGAACTAGTATTTACTTTAATGTTGCACGAAGTTCAGTCGAGTCTTTTTTGATCTTTTGAAGAAACTGAACACTTTGGTGTCCTTACTGTTTCAGAAGTATTAATATATTTTTATCTCCCCAATAAAACAAACTTGAGCCATCATATGTTTAGGCATCTTTCACTCCTTTAGCTCTCTCCATTCCCAAACTTTTCTGATCATTTTTTCCCTGTCTCTTTTGGGGAGTTCCTTATTCCACCTGGTGCTTAAATGTTAATGTTCCCCAGGTTGCCACTGTAGGGCCACTTTACAAGGGGGCTGCTGTTATTGTTATTGTTGGAAAGGCTCTCATCTACTCTTTTTTATTAATAGCTATGTTGAAATATAATTCACATACTATACAATTCACCCATTTAAAGTGTACAATTCAATGGCTTTTAGTATATTCACAGAGTTGTGCATCTATCACACAATCCATTTTAGAACATTTTCATTAATCCAAAAAGAAATCCTGTGCCTCTTGGTCATCACTCCTCAGTATCTCCATCTTTCCTCCCCTCTCCTAGTTCTAAGCAAGCACTGATCTACTTTCTGTCCCTATAGGTTTGTCTACTCTGAAAATTTCTATAAATGGAATCATACAGAATTTGGCCCTTTGTGACTGGCTTCTTTCACTTAGCATAATGTTTTTGAGGTCCACCTATATTGTAGCATTTATCAGACCTTCGTTTCTTTTTATTTCTAAACAATATTCCATTTTAGGGATGTGCCACATTTTATTTATCCATTCATCAGTTGATGGACATTTGGATTGTTTCCAATTTTTGGTTATTATGCGTAATGTTGCCATGGATGTTCATGTACAAGTTTTGTGTGCACACATTTTTTTAATTTCTCTTGGGCATATACCTAGGAGGAAAATTGCTATCATATGGTAATTTTACATTTAGCCATTTGAGGAATGGTTTGAAGAACTGCCAGATGATTTTCCAAAGCTCTCATCCCTTCTTGTGGTTTGAGCCATCCTAACTAGCTTTGATGATGGTCACCGACCTTGCCATGGAACTTGAGATAAATGCAGGGGATTCACCGTGGGCCACACTTCTTCCTATTTGGCCTTCTAGCCTTCAGCTTTTTCCTTCTCAATCCAACCCCTGCATAGGGGCTGGAGTGAACTGTCTAACATGCATACCTAACCTTGTCATTTCCCTGTTTAACACTCTCCCAGGGCTTTGTATCATGATCTGATGGAGCCCGAGCCCTCTGTAACAAGATGCACAAGAGCACCTGCCATCTGGCCACTGCTTGGCTCTCTGGCCCTGTCTTTCCCCACTCCCTGTCTACCATTTAAGATTGCAGCACCAACTTGTGGCTCAAACATCATGTACATCTGCTGTTTCTAGGCCCAGACTGGGTTATTTCCATCCTGGGGTTTTCATGTATTCCACTTGACTTTAAAGGTAAAGAACTGGAGGATATTTGCAGTAGGGCATGGAGTGTCAGCTGACCACTCTCCTTGAATGTTTCAAGAGCTCCCTTCTTGGGTTCTTTCACCTATAAACTGACCCCTCCATTCACAAACCCCCCCAGTCTGGGTCAGTACACTTCCTCCATGCTCCTTAATGACATGACTCATTGTGAAAACGTTGAAGTACTCCCTTACTCATTGATAAGTAGATGCAGTTCCAAACTGCCCAAGGACTGCACCACCACTGCCACTGTCCTGAACTCTACCCAAGGCTTGCCAGAGTTCTCCAGCAACTGGACTAAGACACCAAGGAGTCCCCAGAACTGGTCCTGGGATCATAGCAGGTCTGCCCACATTAGTCCCCCTAGGTGTTGGTTAAATATTTAGAATGTCACCCCTAAGTATCCCACTGAAGGTTACTTTCTACTTGTCATTCAACAGATACAAAAAATATTGGTGAAATGAACAAATTAGTGAGTAGCAATCTTTTTTCTTTTCATCTCAAGGTTAGATATGAAAGAGGAAAACCCCTCTTCAGATCTGATGTCAGTTTCTCTGATCATTGACCCTTCAGGAATTTTAACTGTCATCCAAATGGCATTAATATTGGCTAAAGGTTAGATGAGGAATTCACCTGCAATATTTCTGAAATCACCAAAAAGGGTTAAGTTATTCTTTGCTCTGCTCTATTGAAAAAACACTCCTAAAAAGGTAGCTCAAACTGCTGCTTTGATTCCCTTCAGGAAAATGAGAAGCTTAAGGGTATCATTCAAAATATCAGAAATAATAAAAAGTGGTTATTTTAAAATTAGTGGTTTCCAAGTGATCTCTAAAGTAGGGAAAAATAGACTTGCTTTCAGTTTACATATTTTTTTTCTCGTTGAAGATATTTTCAAGTACCAGATGAGTTGGGTATATGGAATTTATTAGAAAGAATTTGCCATTGAAGGAAAAACAGCCTTAGATGCCTTAGACACTTCACATACTGTGCATTAACTAAAATTTTAAAGTCACCTTTATTACCTGAAAATATGCCTTGCAAATATAGTAAAAGCATATCCCAGAATTTACCTGCTTGTCAAAGTGCAATAAAATAATGACATAAAAATATCAGAATTACAAAGATTTGGAGTATCAAGTCTGATCTTTAGGACTAAAGAGATGTATCTGTGTGGGTTATTTATAAGGCTAAACAAATTCAATTTAAAAATCATATTTGGGAATGTTTGTGGACCTGTATCTTTAATTAAGGCAGAGTTTTTCTTTAAACAAACAGACCATTAGGCACAAGAAAATTAAAAGCTAAAAGAAACACATACATGGTTTCCTGACTGTTCTTTCACTTCACTGTGGCTTTTATTTATGACTTGCTTTCATTCCTTTGATATGAGCCAAGAAAAATACAAATAACTCTCAAATATAACTATTGTAACTTTGCTATTATTGATACTAATCAATAAGTGGAAGGAATGCTAAATTGTCCCTAGCTAATATCCTCAGTTTATCTGTAATGTCTTCAAATGTAGAGCTAACTGACTTTTCTGTTGACCTTCTTATTCAACTGTGAAGGCCTAGAGGTGAGAGATTCTATTAGCTTCATCTAAGTATCTCCTCTCTCTCTCTCTACCTCCCTCCCACCCCCACCACCTCCAGCACATAGTAGAAATTTAAAATAAAACAAAAAACCCAACTTATTGCATAAATCAGTTTTGTTCTTTATTAAAAAATTTTTTTAAAGAAATAGAGTCACAAAAGAAAATTTAATATGATGTTATCTTTTCTCAGAGCTGTGTGTTAGATTTTTATAGCTATTTCTAAAAGAACTCTGCATATGATGCCTGCAGTTTTGGAGTAATCTGGAGATTCTACACAATACACATCCTAATTTTTAGTGTATATAATTTCAGCTTTGAAAAAATGCTTGACCCTTAAAATGTTTTGCTGTTTAAGGATGAAAGTCCAATGCACTCTAGTTCTTGTTGCTGATTGCTACTGAAGGATATTCAAAGAAAGATCTCATGATTTAACTATAACTTGCTCTAGGTGAAGTGATTTCTTCGATATTCAGATGAAAACACTTTTAAGTTCTAAGAAGACAAAATAAAAATACACAAAGACGAAAGTCATCAGGTAATATAAGAAGAGAAGGAAAAGACTGAGGTAAATATTTTGAGGTCTCCAACCACTTTTTACATTTTATTGAGTAATTGGACTAAGTGGTTTAGTCATCACAAAACCCAGGATAGTAGGATCATATATTTGTGGAAAATGATATACAGTATAAGTTCTACAAACATAGGGATTATGCCTCTGCTGTCCTATAAAGACTATGACAGTACTTTACCCTCACCATGTGCTTCATAAATGCTAGTGATGGAAGTATCACAGGTAGGATTCCAAGTACCTTAGGGTCATTTTAAAGAGATATATCTGAATGCATATTCTGGAATCTTTCTCATATTCAAACAAGCAAGTACAACATTTCAGAACCAAATGTCTAACAGACGTCTGTATTAGGGTTTTCCAGAGAAACAAAACCATTAGAAGATTTATATATTTAATCCATACATTTTTGAGCCAGATCTTCCCATTTTATAAGTGCCTTTTCCCATTTTATAAAGACAATCTGACAGATAGCATGTGCTTTCCCACACAAATCTGTCAGCTCACTCAACTTCATCCTCCACACCCACCTATGGTTCAAATCTGAAACATTTCCAAAGTAGAGAATGCTAGTCAGCTGGAGGCAATTGGGTGAAAACTTAAAAGCAAAAATTCATCTTAAACCTTCGTTTATCTGGGATTCTAAACTGCACCACGGTAGGTAACTGCTGGGTAGATAAAGGTCTTGGTCTGCCAGGGCCTTTGTGGAATCTCGGTGGTCCCAGGTTGGGTACACAAATAGGATATTACTCTTAAATGTGTACATATTACCCTTAAGAACCTCTTCTTTAGGCATTTAGACATCTAAGAATGTCTCAGAAAACCCTTATTTGTACATTGCTACATGAACTTATCCAAAAAGATCAGATCTTGTTACATTTCAAATGCTTTCTTGGAAACCAAAAGTATACAGCTGGTTCTGAATGGTAAATTCCTCATCTCCTAAAGAAGCCCAATAATATCCCTTATGAAAGGGAGCAGCAGACATTTCACATGAAAAGAGGTGGATGCCATTTCCTGAAGGACAAATATTTTCTCTTCTGAAGTATACATTATGGATCCCCAGTGACATCTAAACTTAGGCGGAAGTCTGAAATAAGTCTAAGCTCATGAATGTTTACAGGATTTTTCCTAATCCAGTGGATAAGAAAAATCAAACAATATATTATATTCTGTTCCCTCAATTTTTTAAAGAGGAGAGGCTACTTTAATGATATTTTTAAAATTTGCATAATTAATGTGCATGGTACTCGATTCAAAAGGTACTCAGTGGTCCCCAACCTTTTTGGTACCAGGGACTGGTTTCATGGAACACATTTTTTCTATGGATGGAGGTGGGCAGGGATGGGCTGGTGGGGGTGGTTGGAGCTCAGGCAGAGAAGGTGGTGATACGAGCAGTGAAGCCACAGGGAGCTGGGAAGTGGCAACTTCGCTGCTCACCTCCTGCTGTGAGCCACCTCCCTCCCACCCCATTCCTAAATTTCATGGAAGACAATTTTTCTAGGGACAGGGCAAGAGGGGCGTGGCTCTGTGGCCTGGTCCCTAACATTCTGCAGACTGGGGGTTGGGGACCACAGTACTAAGTGACACAGAGAAAATTCTCTTTCGTATACTGTATTCTATTTCCTTGTTCTCTCTCTGAAGGAAACCAGGGTTACCAGCTTCAAGGCACATAAATACTGCACTCTTTTCACCATTAGGGTTACATAATAGTCAATGTAAATCACTAAAAGTCTGAATACATTAATACTTTATACTTTTAAAATGAAAGAATTGTATAAATAATTGGTATTGTGGATGATAAGTGGATGTCAATAAAGGAAATTTTCTGCTCTAATATTTCTTTCATTCTTCTTGCATTACATTTCCATAATATATTTATTGCATCTTAAATGTTCTCTGTCAAGTCCCATTTCACTGGTTCTTAAATGAACTTTTTTTCACATTTTAACATTTCAGAAATTAAAATATTTCTTAAAATTGTAGCATCTTACAATTAGTTGGCAATGGTTTTGTTTCTTAATGGTGGAATAAATAATTGTATGACATGAAATAATTGTGTGTCTTAGATTAGATAAAATATAATATTTTGTCCTCAGGTTATTTCTTAAAAGTTGGACTATGGTAGATTAAATAAATGAGAAAAACACTGCTAGATCTCTCCTTAGACCTTCAAATGAAAGTTAAAAACATTTTAAAGTTTATTCCCAATCATTTATTGCTTTTAGACTTTAGGCTACAGTGTGATGAAAATAGCTAACATTTTAAAAATACAATATTCTGGCTTTCAGATGTCACTGCATGATGTAGATAAAATACTGTGAAAAAGTTAAAGCACAATGTTTAATAAGGTGATTAAATCTATGTGTTTTTAAAAATGCTAGTGTTGAGTTATTTGTTCTAGGTGTAGCTCCACTGACGGTAACTTGAGAGCTGTCCTCTGGCAGCATTCAGAGAAGAGTTTAGTTTCTGGGAAGATGTCCGAAAGCACTTCCCCTGTAGCTACCTTGTTATACAAAGTACAGAAATCCTCATCTGTCTTGACAGCTGAACATGAACTTCTTTTCTGGAAGACATCACACTCATGAGTCCAGTGACTTGTGTTCTATAGTGTGTGTGCACTTCATTTAAAACATTCGTTGTGCTCTTTCTGTGTGCATGGCACTGTTTTATATACTGGAGACAGGAAAGACTGAGATAAAGCAGATGTGGATGCTTCCTCGGAGCTTTAGTCTCTGTACTTGCCATCTATGTCAAGCCTTTGTGTTCAACATGCCACTGAAGAGAACATATCTTCATGGACCCATTTCACCAATTTAGTCCTGAATCAACATCCCTTCTTCTACTTGTTTTCTTTTGAGAAGGCACCATTGTCACTAGTTACTATATAAACATGAAAAATATACAGTAAACACTTGCATTAGAATTTAATTCATCATTTAAATAAAGATTTATTCACTGTAGGTGATTTATACATTTTGTACTTTTATTTTATTAAAAAGGAGGGACAACTTTACTTTTAGTGAGAACCCTGGATATCTGAACATGTTTTAGGACCTTGTCTTTTAGAAATCATAATGTGTCTCCAAAAGAATCCTTCATATTAGTACCAAGAATTGATGCTTTCTTTTTTCCCCTTACAAAATAGTAAGTCCTCTCACATGGAGCCTACTGCTGGGACAGAGGGATTGTTTTACTAAAAGTTTAAGATAGAGTCCCAAGTAACTATCCTTGAATTCCAGAGACTTACAGGGATATAATTTACTGTAGAAGTCTGAAGTCAGGCCCAATTACAGCAAACCTTATCAGCCATGATAGTGGTAGAATAGAAAGTCCTTTTAAATGCTCAGCTTGACCATAAGAACTTCTGAATTTCAGCTGCACTTAATTTGGCCTAGCCAGTGACTCTGATCTTGGGAGCATGATAGAGGAGAAATTTAACAGTAAAATTGATGTATTTTATGCCACATTTATTGGCAGCGACTGCCTTCTGGATGCCCAGACCACTTTGCTTGTGGGTATATCCGGTAAGATCAATGTGTTAATTAGGGTTTTGCTAATGGCTGTAAAAAATAAGCCACAAAATTTCAGTGGCTTAACACAATAGAAGTTTATTTCTCTCTCGTGTAATATCCAATGTGGGTGTTTTTGAGCTTTCTTGGAACCCAGGTTCCTTCCATATTGGAAGTGTGCTATTTGCTAGGGGTCTTGGAGTCTTCAGTGTTCAGGCAGAACGAGAAAGACAGGGTGGAGAAGACAGAGCCTCCTCTTATCCAACTTTGCTAGTGACACACATCTCTCACACTTACATCCCACTGGTGAGAACTGGTCACATGGGCCCACCTAGATGTGAGAGTTGGTAGGAAGTGTCATGGTTGGGCTGCTGCTTTCCAGCAAAAGATAAGAAAACAGTGATATGTTTGTTGGATTTGCATTATGGCAGAGTGTCCATAAATTTTGTTAGTAAGCTGTGTCTGCACAGTTAAAGTTGAGCACACCAGATCAGAGAAGATCCTGTGAAAAATCCAATTGTAATTTGTTTTGCAAAGCCGTATTGCTTTGGAGAAAATATTTTATGCCACCAGCTGGGTGTTTATAAATTTCTTGACAGAGATAACTAGGAGATGCTGGTAATAAACACTCACCAGTCTACCACATGTTAATTAGTTATTTATGTATTATAGGCATAGTCCAGGAATGGTTCTGTTGAGTGATTTTGTGAATCCAGCAAACCTACTCACTCTTTTTTTTTAAATTTTGCATATCCCTTCTAAAAGGAAATGGGAATTTATGCAAAAGTACTTCTGACTTGTTTTGCTTGTCTGCAAACATTTGAGCTGATGAAGTATTGATACAAGGAAATTGTTTTCTGAGAAAGGTATTGACCTACCTAGAATGTAGTGACTAAAAACTGCTGGGCTCAGAGACATGAGGTAGATGTGGAAGAAAGAGCTTCCTCCTAAAAGCCAGTAGATTCAGCTTCTGATCTTATTTTCTGCCTCTGTGTAACCCCAAGAAAGTCCTCACCATCCTCCCTTGTAAAATTAGACTTGAACTTGATGATCCAGCTCTGGCTCTTTCTGGTACTAAAATTGTTTTCAATTTAGAGTTATAAGACCCTGGAATTTAAAGGAAAAGAAGTCATATTCTCAAGAGCTTATGATATAAGGAGTAGCCTGAAGGGTTAAGAGTAAAGAATAATTTGCCAACCTATCAAACACTTCCTGGGTGAGCAACAAGTTTCCATCTTCTGAGAATTTATATTCAGAGAAAAGATATTTAAAAATCTAAATAAATCTGAGAATTATTTTGTAATTATCTGCCAGTTTGGAGGCCTTTCAGAATTTGATTGTGCCTGCCTCTCAGCATTTATATTGACTAGTTTATACTGTTCTTACGTTTACATCGATACTCTGCCTTGCTTTTGTTTGAAGGATGCATCTTCCTATAATGGAAAATACGAAGTTTTTTTTGGTGTTAGGGGAAAATCTAAGTGGTCAAGACTGTTCAATGTGAAATCTCTGAACTCTGGGAGGTCTGTGAGAGCAGCTGAACCTCCTGAAGGAAAAATGTGTATTGGTTAGTCCAGACTCTTGGCAAACTTGTAAATGCAGTGAATGTGCTCTTATCAGGTAAACTTCACGTGCCAGACATCAACCAGTCTTACAATGAAAACAATTTTCCTTCTATTTAATACCATTTTTCTTTTGTTATTTCTTTGAATGGCATATTAAGTATTATTTTAATTAAAAATACAGCATCTGATATATAGTAAATACTGAACAATAGGTAGCTACCTATTGTTACTACGAATTAATATTTTTTCTGGATCTTCATCCTTTCAAGGCTATGTTGATTCTTTTGGATTTCTTTCAACCCATTCTAAGACCTCTTTACAAATATTTATTAGCATCCACGAGGTGTTGTATTGCTGTATACTATGACACATAAATACCAGTATCAGATGGTGCAAAAGGGAAAGGAGTCTACTAAGGGTGATTTCAGTTGTTAACAAGGTCAGCTTTCCTTTATATAGATGGAATAAGTTATGAAATTGATTTGATTTGAAGGGTGCTGGGTTGCCTTGCTGGTCTAAAGACTTTATGATCTGCCTAGGTCTTTGGTATTTCATTTTAATATTCCATCCTCTCTGCTTTGTTGTTACCTCTTTTAAAATAGATTACTGGCTTGTGTTTGAACACGGGACACATTAAGCCGGTTATTAATTGTTAACACCTGGCTGTGAATTACTTTGTGAGATTGCTCTGTGACAGTCAGTAAGGTATGTCAAGGTCTGGGCCTCAACAGGAAGGAGCTGCCCTGACTCGGCAAAAGCTTCTGGTTTCCATGTGGTCCTTCTCATGGGCTGGCTGCTCTCATAACCGTACCTGGAATAAAGAGCGCTTGAAGGGACAGTGACAAAATTCCTTTCGGGCAGTTGAGGGAAGGCTCGGGCCTTTAAAGAAATTGTTACCAGGAGAAACCGGAAAAAGGAAAATAAACTTCGGTGTATGGAAAAAGAGAGGAAATGAAGAACACAAATTTTTTATCTTTCTTAACTATAGTCCTGACTTAGGTTAGCTTGGCTTCCTTCACCTTGACTTAACCATCTTGTTGACGTCGAACCCTATAATTTCCTTTTGATACAACTGTGTCATATTGTTTCCAAATGGTGAGACTTACTAGACTGAAAATGGAAGTTTTTCTACTTTTATCTCACCTAAAAGAAACAACTCTTCAAGCTATACACCAGCATCTCATTCCTCTCTGCTTAAGAACTGGGAATGGTCAATACTTTGACAAAAGGAGAGGAATACTTTCAGAATTCGGAGAACTTTCCAGATTAATGGGAGTTGGGGGCACATGGCACCTGATGAATGACATAACAAAACTGAGAGGCTCAGGCAAGTGGGGGCCAAGGCTGAACTTTATTTATTTCTTAGCTTTTCTTAGGGTTTGCTGTACTTGACAACCTTTGTATTCCATTCAGATTTATTTCTATAAAAGTCATATGCTAATTATTATTTTATCTTTTTACTACTATCTACTTTAAAAACTTTTGTAATAAAAGTGTTATTTATAAAGGTGAATGGGATCTTTGGGATCTTTGGGAAATGTCTCTTTTTTGATTTATCTATTTTTATGAAGGGAGTTGCTATGCAATTTTTCATTTATTAAAAGCGAATGCCCTGAAGCATTTCAGTGATGTCCCTCAGAGGACCTGATTCATGGTAGGAACTAAGTAAGTACATATTCATTTGGAAAGGTAATCTGTTTCCTCCTGTATTTTCAGATTGAAACTGAGTACTGATTAACGGTATCAGAGTAAATTATTTAAAATACAAAACTATCTAAGTGAGCTCCTAAATTATGGTGCTCCCATGTTTCACGCTCTCTCTGGATTCATTTGTTTATCTCCATCATAATTAACACTCAACTGAATTTAGTATGAGTTTA
Organism: Avahi laniger; assembly: GCA_963575035.1. Lineage (NCBI taxonomy): Eukaryota > Metazoa > Chordata > Mammalia > Primates > Indriidae > Avahi > Avahi laniger. The sequence goes on from CAUYSK010113514.1 coordinate 11,060, forward strand.
TTTTTCTCCACTGTTATTTTCAGTATAGTAGGCTTTGCAAAACGTATTTACTATTGTGTTCTAGAATACTAATTTTAGATGGGAAGTATTCTGTGTCTCATTGAATAGCTTCTCAAAGATAATTTTATTCTTTGCTTATTAGTCTGTAGAAATATGTTACCAGTTTTATGTTTTCTAACCAGGCTTACCATATTCCCTTTCCTTGCCCTTCAAAATGACTGTTCTGGTTCAGTGAGATGGAGTCAGTACAGACAGCCATGCACTGTGCTTTCAAAATAGCACATGGCCAGCTAACCTGTAGGGACCCTTTAAATCACAGGCTTACTGTCAAGGACAGAACTCCCAGGAGGTCGGCGACTACGTTTCATTCATATTTGTAGCCCCAGAACCTAGTCCTGTGCCCTACGTCTTCAATCCAGTTTATTAAAGGAAAGGGAAATACAGGAAAGTTAGTCAAAATTCTTTGGTTTTCGAGTGATAGAAAAGCCAGCACAAACCAGGCTGAAGAAAACAGGAATTTATTGGCTTGAGTGTCTGAGAAATTCAGGGATATGTGGCTTCAGACTCAGCAGGATCCAAGGGTCTCCCCAGTGTCATCAGAACATTATGCTTCTCCCTTTCTCTTTCTGCTCTGGACCCTGCTCTGCTCTGGATTGGTGGGCTCCTTGCATGTGGAGGCAAAGGGGACCACCAGCAGCTCCAGACTGCTATTGCCCTGACAGCCTTTGCTGGAAAAGCATCTCTGCAGATAGCTTCAGCACCAGTCCTGATCTTGCTGTCCCTGAACCCATCACTTTGTGCAGGGGAAAAGCTTATTCTGACCAAGTCGGGCTCAGGGATGGCCCACCTGTGATTAGCTCGACCCAAATCATATACTCTAAGAATAAGTCTTGGTGGTTCCCCAGAAAGATGCCAACAGAAGATGATTACCTCAGGGAAGTGTTACAAAATAAAGAATAGCAGCAGTGGGCATGAGATCACAAGCACAAAATATACCACAAATTTGAAATGAGATTAACTTCTTTTCCTTGGGCTCTTTGCTTCTGGTAGACTTGATGTTTTTAGGAACTCAAGAATAGGTCAAGCCTCTACTTCGAGTTTCTGGACCTCTAAACAAATAAGATGTGGTGAGAAAAATGTATTCTCGATCTTTGGTGTAGAGAATATTTAAATGCTTAATCATCATATTTGCCCTGGATAGTGTGCCCATTGGGACTGAATTCCTTTTCTCTTAAAGATGAATCACGCTGGAATGAATACCTCCTAGCACAGGTCTTGTTTAGCCTAAGGTTTCTTCCTGCTCCTAATGAAGCTCTTATAAGGGACAATTCCTGAACTTCTCTCTCAGCCGCACTTTCAGGGCTCCATCCTGGTGGCAAAAGCTCCCTGCATGTTCCATTCTTCTCAAGAGGAGTCTCCCGGAGCATAGAGATGTTAAAGAGATGCGATATCCTCTTCCCTATATCCCAGCCCAAAGTCCCTAGAAGACTTGGCAGAAGTTCCTAGGATTCTTTAAAATGTACTCCTTTGGGTTACAAGTACTCACGTGCAAATTGATTCCTATGAATAGTTTTGTGGGTCCCAGAGTTCTCTGAGAAGACAAGACATACAAATGAGTCACTAATAATGACTTAAGCTGAAACTTGCTATAGTGTCATGTCAGACACCCTGGAAACCTGAACTGCATAACTTCTTCTTTCCCCTTAGTTTGCAAATATAAGATGTACTTGCATGTTGTCTGGGAACCCCTTTTACTCCCGAGATATTATTTCCTGACATTGATTTATACTGTGTCTTTGTGACTGTCTGGAGAAACCATACTAATGAAGAAAATTAGAAAGTAAGATTCTGCTATAGCAGAGTATACTAAAATTTCGGTGAGTATCCAAATAAACTTGTTTTTATTATATTGAGATGTTGAATAAACACATATATCAATATTCAATCATTATTACATGTTATGAATATTTTTATTTATTGGAGAATATTAATTGGCCTTTAAAGAATTTAGTATCAATTACTACTTGAATATAAATAAGCTTTCACTAACTGTGATGGAATATACAGTTATAATAAAATAATATCATTTAAATTAAAAATTAATTTTCCCAATATTCACATTTAAATAGAAATACATTGGAAAAAGTTTCTTTTACCAGATTAATTCAGATGCTAGAAAAGAGGCTTCTATTTCACACAGAACCTTTCCTATAAATTTTAAATGATGAGTCTCATGTAAATTTATACATGATGCATCAAGATACACATGAGAATATGATTGCTCAATGTTCATTGCTAAGTATGCCTTCTAAGAAATAAAAGATTATTCTTAGTAGTCCTCATTATTATTATTATTGTTATTTTGTTTCCTAGAAGAGTTCCTCAAAGGTTACTTGAGCTTCCACAAAATTTTGTCTTAACGTTCAGCATGATATTCTTCTTTTATTTCTTTGTGGAAGATCCAATTCGGTACTATCATTTGTGTACTATTTTTGTAGTCATCATGTGTCAAAAATGTTCACCAAAACAAAATAAATGACCATAGTAGATCAAAGAAAACTCATGGTAGAAATACAACTTCTATCTTTTACTTTCTTTTAATTAATTTCATAATGTATTTATAATATTTTAATTATGTCTTGTTCCTTTTTGTTTTTTAATTCATTGTATTATTTTTTAAATTATCACAGATATATATATATATAAATATTTCACATACATATAAATTTATCACAGATTTTTATATTTACACAGATATATATGAACACATATATATTCAAACAATAAACATAATAATAGCTAACTCATGCTAAGCACTTATTATATTATACAGGATATCATGGTAATGACCTCAATTTACATGGTAGTGAGGCTTATGACATGGTGGTTAAGAACACAGACTCTGGAGCTAGAATGGCTGGGTTCGAATCCCAGCTCTAGAATTTACTAGCTGGGCAAGAGCTTCTAAAGTAGCTCTCATTCACTGAGAGTATCCTGAGTATGAGAATTACACAAAGTATATACAGCCTGCTCTGGACTGTTAGAGGTCTATTTTTAGGAAACTTTTTCAGCACCAACTGGGGTAGCATTGAATGGGGCACATGAAAATGTAGAAATAAGTAAATTTTTTCATAATAGATAATGATAAAGGAGGGGCTTAGGCAATTTCATTCATCCAAAGAAATGTTATTTTTATATTACCTTTCATCTACAGTTCTGCTCATGTAAATGTACAGTTGAGGAAGGAGGTTTTACAAATGCAAGGAGAGGTCACTTGATGTTGAAGATGATGGCTTAATTTTCTCAACCTAGTCAAAAATTTGATAACTACTGAGAATTGTCTTTTGTTATAAGAAATTCCACAAGGTCTATTCTTTAGTAGATACATGTTCTTGTGGTAGATTTTGGTATAGCAGCTAAATTTAAAACAGTCAACATAATAAAAGTGCACACTGTGGTGTAGATGAACATGAACTGAACACACATACAAAGCTTACAAATATGGATCCACAAGTGAGGGTCCCTGGTAACACCATCTGTTGTGGCTGCTTGTGCCTGTGGATTGGAGAGCTGGCCAGTGACTGCTCTTGCTAAACTGAGTGTGGCAATCCATGTAATAACAAAAGCAGTATTTAGACATTTTTCATGTTGGCTTTTGATTAAAAGTTTTCACTGTGGATTTTCATTTTTCTAAAAATTGAAATTTTATGGGATTAATCACAACATGCCTTCTAATGTATGATCTCATAGTGAATAAAATCTCAAAAGTATGAAATTGAGAACCGCAAATGTTCACCATAATCAACTTGGATTTTTGCTGAGCTGTATGGTTAGTTTAACTAACTGAGACCTATTTTAAGATTGAGTCCCACTAGCAATAGGGAGTAGTTAAATGTCACTTCTGGTTCTTGGAAATGGGGTAAACCTATATATGCAATATCTGTAATTTAATTCTGTTGGGCCCAGATTATATAATATTATAAATAATTGTATTATTCCTTTGATAATTGGTACCTAAGGCTTTCATGTTGACACTCACATGCAGTAGATGTAGGGATAGAAATGTTACTCTGGTATGATGGGGAGAGGGTTTTAGGAAGGAGTAAGATATAGAGAAATGAGAAATCACAAGAATTGACAGACACTGAAGTCTTATTTTATTCAGTAAACTACTCAAATCTCAACCTTTTAAGTTTTGTCCTTAACCTCCTGCTCTTTCCCATCTACCACAATTTGAATTTGCAACTTGTTATGCTCATAAAACTTGATCCTTTTCCCTGTTATAACACAGCATGTTGAGTTGTAGCAGGGTCTGGATCTTATTATTTGGAATCCCCTGCATTGAAGAAGGGCTGATCTGTAGATAGTACTCAAAAAATTGTCGTTGAATAAAGTTGGATAAATGAAATGGAGTCATTGCATTCCTCCTTAAAAAAGCAACTTTATATTTTGATTGTTTTCCAAGAAAATTGCTACATACACTAATTCCAAATAAGAAGTAACAATAACTCCTTATTGCCTTTTGAATGAACCCAAACTCTTTGCTTTGTAGATGAGGTCCTTCATGGCCTGGCTCCTGCCATATTCCCTGCCTCTTCTGTCACAGCCCTGTCCCTTGCACACTATATTTTGGTCAGATTTGGCATTTTCAGTCCCACGTATGTTCCATGCAGTTTCACACCACCCTATCTTTATACTTGCTGTTTCTTCTGCCAGAAAAACCTTTTCTCCACTTTTTGTAAAATTAATTTGACTTATTACAGAAACACAGAATATAAAAATTCAGATAAAAAATTTGCTTCTTTCCAAGGTTTACATATATACTTGCAACGTTCAATGATCTCTGATTGGAATTTATTTTCTACTTTGTTGAAATGCTTTTAAACCCAAAGACATATGTGTTTATGGTAACAAGACAATAAAAATAATAATACACAGTCTTTAATATATACACAGTCTTTAATATATACTTAATTAAGTATATATATACTTTACTATATACTTTATTAAGTATATATTAAATAATGGCATTACACTAGCACTTTACATAGATTATCTTATTTATTCCTCAGAACAACTCTCTGAGCTAAGCACTATTCTTACTTTATTTTGATGTTGAGGAAACCGAGAGAAGTAAAGTAATTTGCCATGTTCACAATTTACTGGAAGTGGTGAGGAAGAACACAGCCCTTGCCCTAAGAGAGCATACAATCTAGTGGATGAACAGTATTATTTGTAAGGTCATAAAGAACAGCTATGTTTTCCATCAATCACCTGAAATTAGAAAGCACTGAAGCTATTTATTTAGTGTTTGAAAGGAGCTTTCTTAGTTTAACTCTTCGGCTTATTTGTGAGTAATTCCGGTCCTCTATTTCATCCTCTCCCTGAACCTGTGGCCAGCAGAAGGTATTCCCCAAAGGAGCCCTGGGAACTGCAGGAAGAATGGGATCGCTTACTAACGCAGCTTCAGCATGACTCTCCAGAGTCCTTTTCTTTGCCAGGTGGCCTTCCGCCTCCAGTCCCCCTGCTCTGTGCACACACACAGCCAGGACCCACCTGATTGATTGACTAGAGCATTGGTGGGACAGGCAGTGAATCACTCCCACCTCTAGTTCTGGCTCATAATCCCCATTAAGTTAATTGCAATAACCACAAAAAGTAAATATATGAAAATTGTTACTTTGGCTATGATTGGAGGCTCTATGTATGTGTTCAGTATTGCTCTTTACCCAATTGAATCAGCTAGAAACAATACATTATTCTGTATCTTGACAGGAAATACTACCTATTTTGAAATAAGGTGGTTTTGTTCCAGCATATACAACTTTTTGCATTTTTTTCAGTTCATGCAACTTTATTGGTTTGTAACTTTTAGTTTATATTTTTACTTTTAAAATATTTGAATTCTCTTATTCCCTTTGTGTTTATTAGCTGGAATGCTTTTGCAAAGAATAGCTTTCTTCTACCTCCCTTCTCCCTCTCTCACCACTATGGACTCAGAGCTTTTAAAAATTTCTTTCCTGTAAGAGCCCATTTAGGATGGGGATCTAGTATTCTTATGGCGTGACCTATTAACATTGTTGTGTATTGTCACTCGCTGACATAAAACATCCAAACACGTCTTGTGCTTTCCCCACGTCAGACATGGAGTCAGATGTTCATCAAGAAATTCCTAGTTTGTTTTGGTGGAAATACTTGGAATAAATGTTTTTTTTTTTTCTGTGTGGCTATTTAAACTATTTGATAAGCTGTTAGTTTAGTTTGTTTCTATTTACATTCAATTTTAGTCCTTGCTCTTTTTCATTGCTTTGTTGGTTTTGTTTTGCTTTCACCCCTACTGAGTTGATTTGATGTTTGGAATTGATTTGATAATTTCATTTTGGGATATGTGGTAATGACATGATAACATCAGTAGTTGTGGGGTGCTAGGTGCTACTGTCTCTCAAGGGTGTCAGCAGAGGACTCAAAAGTAGATATATCAGGAATAATGCAGCTATTCTTGAGTTTTGAGATTTTAAAAGATATACACAGTATTCTTCATACAAATTCTTTGTCAGATATATGACTTACAAATATTTTCTTCTACACTGCGGCTTGTCTTTTCATTCTCTTAACAGTTTGTTTATGTTCTTATTGAGTTTTGAGATTTTAAAAAATAATGCAGTTATTCTTGGGACCAAGTAAAGTTCCCAAGCCCATGAAAAACCTTATTTCATGAATGATTGATTTATTCTCAAATGGGTTGAAAAGATAAATGTTAAAAGTAAATATAGGTGAATATTTAGCTGATATGACATTTTATACATAACAAAATATCATAAAGGAAAATATTGATAAATTTACATTAAATTAAATATTTTTATATCAGATAACACTAAAAAAATTGAAAGACAAATGACAAATCAAGATTGCATACATATTAAGGGTTAATGTTCTTTATATAAAAAGAGATTTGTTTAAAACAATAGAAAAAACAACTCCCATCCACATACACATTAAAAAATAGGCAAAGTATCCAAGTTAGCCTTAACAAAAGAAGAAATAAGGGTGATTAATATGGTTCAATCTCAGGTTCTAGGGCCACTTGTTGGGAACATATTTACCTTTAATTATAATATATGACTTTATATTATTTAAAATGTAAACCTACCCTTGATCTGTAAAACAGAACTTCAAGTAAAACTAAACAAAAAAAAGTTGAAAGATCAGGAATCATTTAGTTGGATAGAGAAAAATGTCAGAGATCTCAGATAACAGTTACTGTAGTTTAAAGTTCAGAGACACTATAATTGTGTCTCTGAGGTTCTTAGCAGCTAACTAAAAATAGAAAAAATTTTGATAATATATTTCTTTTTCGCTGTGGAAAAAAAATTAACTTTGGTTATGACTTTTCATTACTCAATAAATAGAACCACTATGTCCCCAATTGTTTATACCACATACCTAAGACTCATCTTTGGTCTCTTTCTTTTCTTTATACTTTGATGTATTCTATTGGTAATTTATATCACCTTTACCCAAAAGACATCCTGAATCTTACCACACCTTCATCTGAACTACCTGGATTCCTGCAACAACCCCTTGACAGGTGCACCCACTTTCACTCTTTTGTCTCCTGTGATCTAAGCTGTATACAGCAGTTCTTTCTAGAAGAGATCATGTAACTCATGATGGAAACCACCAAAATGAAATTCAAATTCTTTTCACTGTCTCTAAGACCTTACATGATCAGGCTCCTGCCTACCTCTCTAACTGCCTCTCCTTCCTCTGCCCCTCTTTTGCCAGTTCTCTGGCCACAGCTGGCATTCTGTCTCTTCCACACCAGATGGTCATTTCTATCCCAAGCCCTTTGCATGTGGTGGCCTATGTTCCTGAAACAATCTACAGTCTTTCCCTGGATCTCACCACACCTGCTTCCTGCTCATCAATAGGCTCTCTGCTCAAGGGTTACCTTGTCGAAGTGACCCGCCCTTCTACACTAGCCAAGCTCTTCCCTGTCCCCACCTGTCATTTCCTCACTATCATATTAACCTATTTAATTTTTTGCATAGCATTTTTTAGTGTTTAATATTATTTATTTGTAGATTTATTTTTTGTTTCTGCTGGGTCTTTATTCTAAAACAAGGACCTGGCACAAAGTAGGTATTCATAAATATTTGTTAAGGACATAAATATGCTAACATTGGTTATTTGTAAGAGATGATAATACAGGTAATATTTATTTTCTTACTTATATTTTTTAGAACCTTCCTAATATGTGCAAATAAACATTGATTACTGATATAATCGGGGGCAAGGCTATTAAAAATAATGATTCCATGACAGGGGTCATGGTAGAATATCACATCTGTGTGTTTGAACAATTATGGTGCATGATACATTTAAACATCATGAAAATGCAAAAATGTAATGGAATCACACAAAATTGTGTAGCTAGGGCTCCCATTTAAGCTATTTAGAAACCATATGGTGTGTGTGTATATATACATATGTATATGTAAACATACACACATACATATATATATTTCAGAATGATATAATATTCATCGATGGGTTGGGGAGCTCTTTTGAAAATTCAACTTACTCTTTCTCTGTCCTATTCAATATTCACAAGAAGACTTTACAATTAAAATCCTGCCCTTTTTAAAGAAGGCATTCTAGGCCTTTTATGGCATTTAGCTTTTGTTCCTGAAGTTCAGTTCCCATTTATTTCATGTAGCTCTGTTATATGCTAAAAGCTTTTGTGCTTTAGCATACTGCAAGAATTAGAGCTTCTTCCATTTATGGAACATCTTTTTAAGCAGACCATTTTCTCAAGTGAATTTTGGAGCAACTATTTGCCTTCCTCTTTCTCTTTTCTTTCTCTCTGGCTTCTCATGCACACTCTGTCTCTTCTTTTTCCTTCACTAGTCTTAAGACCCTCAGCAAAATCGAAGCTGGATAGCCCATATCACTCTTAGAAGTCTATCATTACAAATTGAAGCTATATTGGTTATAAAAGGTTTATTACTTTTGTGAATGTATAAATGTATCAAACTGAACAAGAAACTAATAATTTCTGTTTTGTCTGCTTGAGAATGAAAAAGTTTTCAGAGTTTTATTCACCAAATATAACGAGGTCATTAATACCTTCTGAAAGAAGTTGTTGAAATGCTTTGTTTTTTATCCACCTCTATCAAAAAATTTCTCTTAAGAAGTTAGTCTCCGCAATGAAAATATTGAGTACTCTTGTGTGGCACAGATGAAATGCTGGCAGGTGCTTTTCAGATTTTGTTTGGCTGAAGTTGTGGCACTTTTGAAAGAGTCTCTGCCTACAAAATCAGGTGTGTGATAAGTATCACATTTTTCATTGTCATTAAATCAGCTCAGTTTTAACTTTGCCTCCCCAATCGGGATCTCAAACTCCCACCTCCGAAAATGTCACACACCAGCCTTCCCCTTAGGTCTTCTCACCCCTCAGGGCAAGGAACCCTCAGACATGTCCTCTCTGCCCTCTGGGCCCCCCTTCACTTCAAAGCCACTGTCACCATCACCCCCCTTCACCTGATTGATGTATCAGTCAATTTCTTGTCACCATCACCCCCCTTCACCTGATTGATGTATCAGTCAATTTCTTCAGTGGGTTTAGATATAGCTAAGATCAAACAGAGTCATTAACTTCATGCTGGTTCCTCCTGCTGTCGAATTCTGCCAAATTCGATATAATATACAAAGAACAGGGACTACTACTCAATTTTTCATCAGTTATTTTGACACAGACATAAGACCGGAAGAATCAGAGTAGCCTGAAATCAGGGATCCTGAAATCAACTTAAAAATGAAAAACTGGGACACCTTCTATTCCCAAGGGTAGCACTGTGAAGTTGAAAATGGTTTGGATGTAGTTATTTTCACAATTCCCTGAGTTTTCACTGCTCTACAAATAAGCCAACATCTGTTGGCTCCTGACTCCGCTACTGTGTTCCTTACTGTGTGATTTTTTCCTTCTAACTTTGTCATTGCTCTTTGCTATTGCAATGCATTAAAGTTCATTAAAACAGATAAACCGCAAAACCTCTGTATGCCAAAAACCTTAAACTCCTTGGAGGAAATAAGTGTTATAAAAATCTAACATAAATAATAAAATAGAAAATAGTTTGCCTTGGGCAGAAGTAAACACTAGGAAACACAACAAAAAAATGTGCAAATACCAAGAATTTGTTACAGGATGAGTTTGGGAGTATTTGTGTAATAAAGAAGGAATAAAGGAATATTTAGGAAAAAAGATATAGTATATCATGTTAACAGAAAATTTTCAAATTCTCAGAAATTGTAATAGCCAATATTGATACTTGCTTATAACTCTATGCTTTATGTGATAAAGTAGAACTGTATTTGTATTTATCAAAATCAGATTATTAAAGTTTAGGTGAAACAGTATGTCATCTGCTTATAAAGAAATGTGTGGTAATTTTTTGTACCATATTTTCTTGGTCAAAAGGTGTTTTCATCAAGGATATCTCTCGATTTATAAGTACAAACTAGTAACATTTGAAAATGAATTTTTTTGTTTGTTTGTTTTTTTGAGACAGAGTCTCACTCTTTTGCCCGGGCTAGAGTGAGTGCCGTGGCATCAGCCTAGCTCACAGCAACCTCAGACTCCTGGGCTCAAGCGATCCTCCTGCCTCAGCCTCCCGAGTAGCTGGGACAACAGGCATGTGCCACCATGCCCGGCTAATTTTTTCTGTATATTTTTAGTTGGCCAATTAATTTCTTTCTGATTTTAGTAGAGATGGGATCTCACTCTTGCTCAGGCTGGTCTTGAATTCCTGAGCCCAAACAATCCACCCGCCTCGGCCTCCCAGAGTGCTAGGATTACAGACGTGAGCCACCGTGCCCGGCCTGAAAATGAATTTTTAAAAACTTTTCCCTTAGATTCCTTAAAGGGAAATCAGCATTATTATTAATTTGGTAATTCACTTTCACAAAACTTACATACTATGAGTCAAGATTCCATTACAGATTCTATTAAAGCTCCAGGAATAAGATACTTGGTAGTTGATTTATTTGGTAAATTTTTAATTCTATTATAATGTTAAGAAATCATTTATGACCTCAAGATGCTTATAGTTTAGTGCTAGAGATCCAAATGGAAAAAAAGAAAGGACTGAGACACGATCAGCTTTTCATTCCAAAAATTTCACCAGGAATCAGGAGAAATAGAAGACAGCAGAAAAGGAAAGCAGTAAAAATGTACTCCAGTTATTTATTGCTGCATAACACACTATTCAAAGCTTAGTAGCTTAAGACAGCATCCATCATTTCTTCGTTCCTCAATCTGCAGTTCTGACAGAGCTTGGCAAGGATACCTGTCTCTGTTCCATGCAACATCACTCAACTGGGGGCTAGATGTCAAGATGATTTATTCAAACACCTGGAAAGTTGGTGTTGGCCATTGGCCTCGAGTTCAGCTGGGACTGTAGGCTGGGAGCCTGGATTTTCCTCCATGCGGACCTCTCCATGGGCTGCTTGGGCTTCCTTGTGGTATGGTGGCTGTTTTCTAAGTGCAAGCCCTCAATAGAACCAGAGAAGTGCTGTACCAGCTTTCATGGCCTTGCCTCGAAAATCACATAATGTCACTTTTGCTATAGTCACAATCCTGTTTAGATGGGAGCAGTGTCACATGGTGAGAAGAGCATGTGGAACACAAATTTCAGGGGCCCTCTTTGGAAAATGCAATCTTTCATGCACCCCCGTGCAGCTACAACTCACATCCTTCTCACATGTAGAATATATTTATCCTCTTTCCCAAGACCCTAAACATCTGCTTAAAGCACAGTATTTTATCATCTGAGGTCCAAGTGAAGATTAGGCTCCTTGAATGCAGTAATTTGGGTATACGGCTCCTCATCTGAGGAAGTGTGAACTGAAGAGACAAGTTATCTACCCCTCTCCCTCACACCCAACTTTCAGTGGCAGACCAGGCATAAGTAAACTGCTATAGACACATCCACTTAAAAGGGAGAAAACAAGAGATACCCACCAATCACTGGCCCACAGAAATCATGAAATCTAGCCGGCTCACATTGCCAATTCTTCATTAGGGTGTAGTCCTGCTGCTGGGAATTGTCCTTTTTGAGCCCTTGGTTCCATTCTCTGGGCTTTTGGCTCTGCACTCTAAGAAAGCCTTTATTTTCCATTAAAAAAATTAAAAGAAACAAACAAAACACTCTGTATTTGCAACTAAATAGCCATCTAAGCCTGTTTTCTGTCTTTAGAATGTTGCGTGTCCAAAGTCCACTTTTCATTTTGTACTATGCCTATCTCTTTTAGTCCAAATGGGTGGTTCTTACACAGAACAATGCTTTCAAATACTTTGTGGGTTTTCTGTGAATCCACAAGCATCAATATCCTCAAGGTAAGTCCTTCTCTACTTCAGGCTGCCAATGAAGTATCTTGAAATAACATCCTTAAAATGCTTAAAAGCCTAATGTTTGATGGAGAGTTTGTGAAACATATGCTTTAGATTTTTAGAGGGCCATTGTTTATCCAAAAAGTTTCAGGAGACACTGTCTTAGATTTTTCTGAAGTCTTAGTAAATGATCTTATTATTTCAACCTGGATCATTCTTTGGCCTAAAGCTTTTTATTTTTATTTAAAATTTTTGAAAGATGGTATATTTGTATTGTTCTTTACTTTTATTATTTTAAGTTTGTTTTTTGCTTTTATTATTTTTAATTGACATATAATTGTATATATTTATGGAATACAGTGATATTTTGATATTAATACATGAATACAATGTATAATGATCAAATCAGGGTAATTAACATATCTATCACCTCAAACATTTATCATTTGTTTGTGGCCGGGAAACTTCAAAATCCATTCTTCTAGCTATCTGAAAATACACAATGAATTGTTTCTAATTATAGTCACCCTATAGTGCTATAGAACATCATCACCTATCTAGCTATACTTTGTATCTGTTAGCCAACCTCTGGCAATACCCACAATCCTTTTCTTAAGTTGAGAACTGTTTGCTGTTTGGAGAGGCTGAAAATAAAAAATGGTTTGTTGTTGTTGTTGTTTTAACCCAGAAAGTTCTAACTGCTTTATATATAACAGTTTGTTCTTTAGCTCATCTCTTTTCTCTTGCATTTTATTATAGGCAGAAAAACAAAACAAAATAAAACAAAAAACCCACAAAGTCACATGGAGATCTCCTTAGCTGGCTCATCAAATTCATTAGGTACAATTCTAATTTCCACATTATCACAAACAACAGTTTTGTGAAACTTGCTGCTTCAACATAATAAGAAATCCCTTTCATCCAACTTCCAGCAATATTTTTCATACTTTTCTTTGAGCCCTCAATGACAGCTTCTTCAAAGCCTATTACTAACTTCTGCTGACTTCTACTAAAACTTTCCTTGAGGGCCTTTTAGCTTCAGCTGTCTGTCTTAATTTTAATGACACATTTTAGGTTTCTGTTTTAGTAGAATCCCACTTCTGGTTACTATTGCTGTGTAACAAATTATCTGAAACTTAGCAGTTTAAAACTATGATTTACTTTGCTCATGATCTTGTAAGTCAGGAATATATGAAAGACTTGCCTGGAAGATCCCAGTACAGCAACCTTCCTGTATTATTAGTCGCAGTCAGATAGAGGGTAGAGCTGAAACAGTTGTGGGATGAGCTGACAAGACACCTCCTTTTCTTCTTGTGGTCTCAGGACTAATTAGGCTTCATTACAGCAAAGCAGCCCAAGCAGTCAGGGTAGCTGAAGGCTGAAAGACAGGCTGTTCTCAGTGAGCAAGGTGGTAACTGCAAAACTTTCTACATTCTAACCCAGGAAGTCTCGTAGCTTCACTTCTACTATACTTTACTGGCCAAAACAGTCCAGAAAAGCCAACCCAGTTTCAAGGGGAGAGAGGGCATAGAGCCTACCTCCTAAGGAGAGGAGTGTCATAAAAACTTCATACATATTAAAATTGCCACAAAAGGTAATTGCAATAGCTCATACAAGAAATTATGAGTAAGGAAGTATACTGAAGGATGGAAAGCTGACCCTGAGAATGAGAGGTATATAGGCCATTGAATTTGCTGGCCTTAGGGGCTGACTGATCCTTAGGTAAGAGAGCAGTCCTAGATGAATTCCAGCTCTCTGGTTTGGGTAACAGCCTTCCATGGAAATAAGGAAGGAGGCACCAAGGGGAGTAGATTTCTGGTGGGAAGGGGAGAGGGGTAGTGTGGAGTGGGGTGGTAGTGATAAATATAATTTCCAACAAGCGCAGTTTGAACATCTCCAGATTGAGGTGTCCGGGAAGTAATTTGATTGATAGACTGTAACCGCCTTCTGGACAGGGGCTTCAATTGTGTATTAGTCATCTTTGATTTTCCAGTGCCTAACACAGAGGGCTCAATGACTTTGTTAATACACAGAAAGAGAGAGTACAGCTCAGGTCTGGGCAAAAGCAGAGATGTGGGAGCACTCTGCATAGTAACGAGGCTACAGATTACTCTGTCATCCTAGACTGGGCTCTTCAGGCTGAATCTGGACAACTGAAGCATTATGGCAATATTTTCTATTTATTTTATTTTTTAAAATATATCTTCTCAAGACTGGCGATATTTTTTCAAACTAAATATTCTACATGGTTTTTAAAAATTAGAAAATCTGACCACACTGGGCCTACGATCCCACATAGCAGCACTGGGCCGAGCAGCAGCAGTGTCCTTTGGATGGGTCCGTGAAGCCCGCGGGCCGCCCAGCCCCGCACATGTCTGTGCACCGCGAACTTCGTCTGCCCTGTGAAGTCTGGGACCCTGCTCTAAGGCAAGGAAAGCCGAGGACCGAGGACTGATTCCTCTGGAGCAGGAGCATTGAAGGGGCAAGAGAAGATAACAGAACTGAGAAGGAGAATTAGTCAGGACTGTGTATAAAATATAATTGCTAATTGATTCGCTGGCAGAATTAGCACCTAGTTTTCTGAAAATCAAGGCATTAGCCTAAAAGGAAGCTAGCTAATTTATATTTACAAATTTTTAAATTATGTTTTATCTCTTACCTCAAAGTTAAGAGATTCAAAATTAAATATCTAATAATAATGTTGGTGGTAATGACAAACTGTGTGTAACTGGCAGAGACAACACATGCCTCAGTGGTCTGTTTCAAGACATACTCTCTTAACTACCAAGCAATACTGCCTCACACATTTGGTTTAAAGTCCCTAAAATGGCTCTACAATGTGGAAAGGAATGAAAGGATGAATGAGAGCAGCATGAGAAAATGAGAAGAGAGATCCGAAGATGCAAGTAGATGGGGCCTCGGCAGAGGGGCCTGGGTCTGAGGCTGCACCGAGAATTCTGTGAGGAATAAGACTAGGAAAGTCGTATTGCCAGGGCAGTGAGCTCCACGTTGAGAACCAGACTATGAAAATTGTGTTGAGCAAGAACGGTCGCACTGTTTGAGGAGAAGAGAGGGCTGAAAGAAGGAAATTGTACTGTACGTATTGTTTCTTCTTGTTCAGTGGCCAGCCTGTGAGCTAGTTCTGCAGCATGCTGTATTTCCCAAGGTGACAGTTTCTAGAAAGAGTTAATGAACTAAATCAAACTAGAGAGGGACAAAACAGGTGAAGGACTTAATGAAAGAGACCTTCTGGATTCAGATTTGAGTTAACTTTTTAGACCCTGACCAAGAAGGATTTTTGCTCATGATCTTGTAAGTCAGGAATGTGTGAAAGACTTGTCTGGAAGATTCCAGCCCAGCATCCTTCATGTAGTTGCAGTCAGATAGAGGCTAGAGCTGAAACAGTTGTGGAACGAGCTGGCCAGACTCCTCCTTTTCTTCCTGTGGTCTCAGGACTACAGCAAGGCAGCTTCCAAGCAGTCAGGGCAGCTGAAGGTTTGAACACAGCCTGTCCCAGTGAGCAAGGCGGTAACTGCAAAACTTGTTTAAGTAGTGTAGGAACCAGTGAGGGCCTTTTCTCATTGTTTAAATAGAAAAGTTTCCTTCACATTTACAATATGAGTCAGCAGGTGTTATTTTTACCAAATCAATTTCAAAGTATTGTTCTTAATAAAAGTCTGAAATTTATGGATCGGAAAGTTCCATTTTAAGTTTGACAGAAAGTCTGGTTCAAAGTAGGAGGTATCCACATCTACTTCTTTATGTTCAATGCATTTTGATTCTCAAATCAAACCTGCTCGATTTCTAGGAGAAAATGACTTTTAAATTAAACTCTGGAATATTTTCTTCATTTTAGATGTCTCAAAAGTATTCCAATCTTTACCTCCCAGGATTTATACACGTGAAAATGAAAAATATTCCTTTCATTCCCCCTGCAGTAATGAAGGGGGAAAAAAAAAAGATGCAGACTCAAATTTGTCACCCTCCTTAATATATCTCCTAAGAATGATTACATCTAGGCCTGTCGTATTTCATGATGTTATTTGCTCCGTAGTTCTTAAATCCAGAAGAAGAATTGCAGTTTTTCTAATTGGTATATAATAAAGAGAAATGATATAGATTTCTTTCCCTTGTGTTGTTTCCATCTATCCTCCTGACAAATTGTAGTTACAACAGTGCTGAAATGAATGTTTAAAATTGGAATCTATATCACTTTTGCCTAGGGAACATTGTGTGGAGTAGCACAGGCACTTGAGAGCATGTACTCTGGAGCCAGAATGCTGGGTTCGAATCCTGGTTATGCCCCCTGCTGGTTGCCCCCTGGGCAAGTTACCTAACTTCTCTTTGCCTCAGTTTCCTTATCAGAATGGGGATATTTTAGCATCCATTTCATAGAATTATTATGAGTGATAAATCCATTAATATTGGTAAAGTTCTTAGAAGACTATCTGGCAAAAAGTAAGTGCAAAATGCATGTTTGGTATTTAAAAAAGTGAAATAAAGTACAGCGTACAGACAACATGGTGTAGCGTTTGAGGGTGGAGGTTCTAATCCCACCTCCACTACTTGTTAGCTGTGTACATGTGGTCAAATTACTTAATCTCTTTAAGCCTCAGTTTCTTCCTTTGTAAAATAGTGTAATTGCCCAAAATAGTGCCTATTTCCCAGAGTTTCTATGAGGATTAAATGGAATGGTCTAAGGCAAGCACATAGCACAGTGCCTGCTCCCTGGTACCAAAGACTGCAAATATATATTTTAAATTTCTGTTAGCTATCTGTTCCTGTTCCTTAAAGTTTATCTTTAATTCTTAACTTGACATTTCAAGGTCATTTCTGGCCTTCTAGAAACCCAGGTAAGGATCCTTGGAAATGAATGGCCAGAGCAGTAGAGTGAGGGTGAGTGAGGATGTAAGATATTAATAATACCTACCAACAGGCCTTGTAGGGTGGCCTTGTGTTAGGGAATTTGCCACTATGCACAGTCTGGCCCAAAGCCTTGTGGTCCCAGAAACTGCATGTCAGCAGTTCTAGAGCACATCTGTCCTCCAGGGCTGGACTCATTAATGGAGCTCATATAACGAATGTGCAAGATCAGAAATGCCAGTGTTTCCATTCACAAGAAGAAGTGAAACTGCTGGGGATGGCAGCTCACGTTCCCACTCAGCCATTTTGTGCCTGTAGGCAGGCCGCATGGGGAGCAAACCTCTAAGTTGGCTGTCAATTTATTAATTTATTGCGAGAGACATAGCTGCTGAGTTTCTCCTCAACTCCCTCAAGTTTCAAGCAAGTTCTACCTAAAGGCATGCCAGACAGATCTCAAATTCTAATCAGAAAGCAGCTTGATGATCATGGAATCAGAAGGGCAGATTGTTCTTAGACTCATGGGTTTAATGGAATGAGAGAGGCATGTCCACAACAGGAAGGGACATGCCACCCGCCTCCAGCACGCTAGCCCAGTGTCTGCATGGCTGCTGGCTATGCTTGCTTCTGAGACAGCTTTTTACCTTTTCCTGGTCTGCCCTCTGTCTTACCTGTTTGACATATTGTTTCTATGGGTAGAGCTGGTATGTCCAGCCAGACTATTATCATGCCTACAAGTCTGAAACTGATTGGCTGTCCATGGGGCACATCAAAAGCTTTTGTTTGTCTCATCCTGTTTAAAGACTAAGATTTAAAAATCAGGAATATTCACATATTAACAACCCAGACCTGTAGCCTTTCTTGAAAAAAATCCAGAGATCTGGCCCCTTCCTATATCTGGTCAATCATCTGGAGCTGAGTAGAGACTGTCCGCTTTAACGGAAGCTTGAGTCCTGCCCTTCGTTCAGTTCACTGTGGTCCCTCCCCCAACACCCCCAAGTCTAAGACATTGATCCACATTAGCTGCTGGTAATGTGTGTGCTTTTAAGGCATTTGAGTTTGCCTCATTCTGACAATTGAAGTAGAATTCATTTATCTATGCTCTTACCTGCTATATTTTTATTTCAAAGTTGAATTCTCAGGTGACAGTCTTCTTTTCTCATTTTCAGATTCACTTTACTGTCACCCCTGGGTGAAGAAAACACATTCTAGTTTGCAGGTCCTAGAGGGTTACAGTGAGGTGAAAGCTGAAGTGTAAGGCAGTGGGACACCCTTCATCTTTCCTCAGGAAGTGCGCGATGCTGCTGGCCACCCTTCTCTATTTCTAGCTCAGGAGCCCTGTTTTCCTCCTGGGTGAAGAATATTAAGCATTCTCATACTCTACTCTTTAAAGGCTAAAGATATAAACTGCACCGAGAGTGGCATAATGTGAACATCTGCATTTACAAAAGAGATGAATTCGGATGCTTTGTTTACAAATGTATTTAGCACGAGATTTCTTTAAGGAACAAGAGTTTATTTTTAATTCTGGTGTTTTAAATTATTAATGACACAGGAACAGGGATGTACCATTTGCTAGAATTCTTAAGAAATGTAGGCATTTTTAAATTTTTTCTTCGTCTCTAATAAATGGAAAAAATGCTATTATGTGATTGGATCACTAATTGCAATAGGGAACCCTTCTCCCAGGGAAACATTTTTTCTCCAAATGAGTAACTCATTTCCCCTTTAATTTTTATTAATCTTCTAAATAAATTAGAATTTATTTCTGAGTTATCTGTTTGGGAAAACAAATCTACTTGAGAAAATAGAAATGTCAGTTTGAGATCTTACTTTATCTCGCAGGTCCTTACTACCTCAAAGTTGACTACCTTGTATCTAGAATGATATTTGGGGTACAAGGTTATAACATTTTCTCTTTTCTTTGTGCCCATACCATCTTGCACGTATCTCTTACAGTAACACTTGTTCCATCTTAAATTGTTAAATTAAATAATGCAGTAGCACAATCTCTGGCACATGGTTACCTACCTCTACATTTCTTCTTCATCATCATCATTAGACTGTTTACAGTCTTAATTAGATCATAAATTTATTGATTGTATTGACTGCTTCATGTTTGTACCCTCTAACACAATGCAAGGTACATAGCAGGTAAACATTACATGATTAATGGAACTAATCATAAGAAATAGGAATTCTTCTCAGTTTCCCTTTAACTATGCAATCTGACATTATTCTTGATAATGCTGCAGGAATAAGGACTGAGGAACACTTGATTTTCATATTTCTGACTCAAGAAATATAAGGAAACAACTGAGAAAAAATTTTCAATTAAAAAAACACAGATTTTAAAATAAAAAAAGCAGTAAAGGGTATTATAAACAATGATAAGACAAACCACATACTAAGGGATAATACCTCTAACTCATGTAATTGACAAAGGAATAGATTATAATATATAAAGACCTGCTGAAAATATGTAAAGGAAAGGCAAACAACCTAATAGGAAAAAGGCCATTGATAATAATATAAAATGCTCAACTTTAGTAAATAGTAATCAGAAAAATCCAAATTAAAACACTGAAATTTTATGTTAATCACAAAAAAAGAGCAAAAATGATGAGTCTGGAATAGCAAGACTCTTGTATTTCAGCATCTGGAATATCAATATATGGAGATCGTTTGCAAGAGCCTGGGGTGATGACAACTCTCATACACTGCTGGTTGAATTGTAAACTAGTCTAATTATGTTGGGATGCGGTTTGACAATATCTAGTAAAGGTGAAGCTGTGCATATCCTGTGACCCCACAATTCCATTCCTAGGTAGCCATCTTTAGAGAAATTCTTCCACATGTACAAGAATTAGAATAGTTTGGTAATAGCAATAAATTAGAAACATACTAATGTCCATTAATGGGAGAAAGGACAAATATACTGGAATGCTATACAACAGTTAAAAAGAATAAACTATGTATAACGACATATAAATCTCAAGAAGATAATGTTAAGCAAAAAAGAAAAAATATAAAGGATCTGTGTACTATGATACCACTTTTATAAACCTTAAACATGGAAATTGCTAATAATATTTATGGATACACACATCTAATAAAAGTATTAAAAAATAGGAGAATGATAAAAGCTAACTCAGGAGAGTATTTACCTTTGGAGAGAGAGAGGGAAGAGAATGAGATAGGCAGGGACTTATAGGGCTTCAAATATATCTGTAATGTTTTATTTCTTCCAACAAATCTGAAGCAAATTTGGCACAATGTTAAGATTTTAAGTGGAGGTGAGGGGCATGGAAGGAGGATGTGAACAGGCTAAGTAGGAGGTTTAAGGTATCAGGGTAAGTGGGCTTTGGGAATAGAACATGGCAGTGCCTGCATCAGTCGGTCAGCACCGTGTAAATTCAAATCCAATCTGTACACTAAAAGTCAAAGGGCCCCCACTCCTGCCTCAGATTCTAAATGTCTTTAGCTGCGTCATTTTTAAGAAGGGAATACTGTGGAGATCTAGGGGAATCCAAAAGCGTGAGATGGGATGAGTATACCTAAGCTAATGTAAGGGTTTTTGAGGACTGGAGCAGCCAAAAGAGTAACTAAAGGTTTTGATTTTCCATTAATTAGGAGAGCAGTTGTGCCCAGTTCAGAAACCAGAAATTTCTCACTGAGCCATTAATAAACAAGGTTATTTACTCTGATCCAAGACTAACCATATTACTCACAGGCAAATTATTATAAGTATTAAACTGTTGAGATGTTTGCAGTTGAATACATCCAAGCTGTATTTTAGGAAGCCAATAAAAGAGCTTGCAGGAGGCCAAGAGAAAAAAAATTAAAAAACCAAAGACCTTGGTCGGTGTTAGAAGGTAACATTGGAGATTCTAACACAGCTTGCTCTCTCTGTCTCTCTCTGTCCTTTTTTTTGTCTTTCTTTGTCTTTGTCATATCCTTTAACCAGACCAAAAAATTGGAGGATACACAAATTGGGGCTGTGAAAGAAGGAGAGTGGGACAGAGAAGAGCACTTTCATTTCTACTGCATCACTTTTAAAAATAATAAAGGAGAGTAGTCCACTTAGAGGGAGCATAATGTGGCAAAATATGGAAATAGAAAATATCAAATTATTTTTTAATGTAATATGTTCTTTTAAAATTACCTAAGAAATACACAAATTCATTTTTATTTTATAAGATTTATGCAATAACTAATAAACAGAACAAACTGACTGGATCTCTTCATCCCCCATCCCTCCCCTACATCTCTTTCCCAAACACAACCACCTGTCCAGAGTGGGTATGCATATTCTGGGCCCTTTTCTATAAATATGCATATAAAAATTCATGGACTTATAACCAGGATAATGTATTTTTCTCCAATATTTCATTTCTGTTGAACATCCTTTAGGGAGCTTTCCATGTCAGTGTATCTAGATAACCTGATTCTTTTTTAAAAAAGAATGTAGTATTCCTTTATTTAACTCTTCCACTGTTCACGGCTCCTTGGAAAATTTCTAGTTTTTCACTATTACAATTCTTCAGTGAACATTTAGTACATCCATCATTGCAGCAAAAGGCAGATGTGACTTCACACATGATAGTATCTGGGAATTACAAAAGCGTTGTCAAGAATATGCCTTTCACATATTTGGCTTTATTTTTCTCTTGATCGGCCTGTTTTCAGACAACCTCACTTTATACGGTAGCAAAGATGACAACCAGCAGTTCTACCCTTATGTTCTTCAAACTTAGCCTCTTTCCCCAATACCAGCAAAAGTGGAGAGGTTGATTTTCACAGGGCCAGCTTGGGTCACATGCTCATTCCTGCCCCTAGCACTGCAGGGTGGATAGTGTACACTGATTTTATGTTTTCGCGAATAGGAGATAAATAGACATCATGAAGTATCCAGGTTTACATCACTGGACCAAAGTATTCTAAGAGTCTGCTAGAGTAATGAAACAAGTATGTTGTTTCTATATATAATTGTATGTGAGAATGAAGCATGTTATAGATGGAGGATCATTAATATTCTGAAAAAGGGATAATTTGTCAATTCAGGAAAGTGTTGCCCACTATACTTGCTAAAAATTTAGTGCTATGAGAAACACATTTCTTAATATTCTATTATTTGCCAAACCACAGCATAAATTCTATATTTTATTTGTTTAGTAAGCTATTTGTTAAATTCTGTTATGTGTTGGTGACCACGCTAGTGACATGTTGAGTACAGTAAGATCACTGCCCTTAGTTTTCTTACATTCTCGTTATGGGACACAGTCTATAAATAGGTAAAAAAAATTAATAAAGAAGAAAATTCCAGACTGTGATGTACTATGAAGAAAATAAAAAAGATCATCAGATGGAAAGTAATTAGAGAAGGTCATTTCAGGAAAGGTAGTGAGGGAAGACCTTTCTGAATGTTCTGAAAAGAAAACATTTGAACTACAACATGAAGACTGAGAACGAACATTAACCCCAGACCTATATTATCCAGTATGGTAACCACTGGCCATGTGTGGCTATTGATCACTTGAAAGTAGCTAATTCAAGTGGAAATGTAATACAAGTGCAAAATATACATGAGATCTCCAAGACTAGTAAAGAAATTATAAAATAATTATTAATTTTATATTGATAACATGTTAAAATATAGTATTTTAGATATATCAGGGTAAATAGTATTAAAATTAAATTTACATGTTTCTTTTTTACTTTTTTAATGTGACTGCTAAAATGTTTTAAATTACATATGTGGCTCACCTCATATTTCTACTTAGTCCTGTTTTAGATAATTTCAGCCTATTTGCTCTTAACATGGGTTTTTCCAGCTTTTTCTCCTTGATGATGTGATGGAGATTGAATTTATGTAGTCGACTTTTCTCCAAGGATCTAAGTCCATAATATTTATTGACTGAGGTGTCCAAATATATTAGTAATTCAATGTTGATCAAGCTTAATACAGCTCAGAGTTAAAGGGTAATGGGTGGTAGAGAAAGCACAGAACATTGCCACATTTATTAGAGGAGCTGTGTCATTAGTCATGTTCCTTTAGAAATGTTCACAGAACAGAGAAAGGAGGACTCTGAGTTGGAGAGGGAGGCAAAACTAGCATCATGAGGTAATGACAGCGTAGAACAGGATTTCTGTGGGAAACAGCAACAGCAAACCACACAGATTTCCATTCTCTACCTAGGGAAGGAGATTCTATTGTGTGGTACAGAATGCCACTTCTTGCATGTTAAAATAGAGTTTTATTCTACACATTGTTTTTGTACTGTTGGGAATGTCAGTGACTTTCATGTGCCTCTTTTTTATATGCCTGTCAGGGAGATGTTGGCAAGTTCACACACCTTTAATAACATTAAATTAATTCCCTGCAGAGAGCAAGCAGAATAGTTTTCTTTGTGCAGTGTTATTATTCTCATTTGCAATTGTGCCTTATGCTATGGGGAAGAGGTTGACTGTCAAAAATGTGAAATTTTCAATATTTAACGTAAGCATTTTAGGACCCCAGATATGATGTTTGTTACGTAATCTGCACTCACAGTTTTGTGAAGGGAAAGTGTACCCCGACTGGCTTGAGAGTTGAGTCATATCCTGCGAATCCAAAGCAACGGTATTTGAACATCACGGGTTCCTCTTACTTTCATTCTAAGTCGCTGCAGTTGAGAGCAGCAAGTGCTCTGTGCCAGGCTGTTGCTAGCACTTGGAGGTGAACGGTCTCTCTTGCCGGTGTTCAGTGAAGAAAGGCAAGTCTGGATATGTAGTTCTCTCACTGGAGTAAAAGATGTTTTGTTCATTTCTAATCAACTATGCTAGATAGCTGCAAGCTGAAAACTGCCTGCAATTTGCCATTTATTTGTAATAAGGTAAGTACCATATTTGGGTTTACTCACTGGATGTGGCAGCCTTGAATTCATGTGGCAGTTTTAGTATCTGATTGCACCTCAGAAAACGCTTTCTCACAGGGTATTGAGGGTAGCATTTGAGATTCTAATGCGAATAATTTTAAATTTACAGTATAATCCACTTGTGACATACTTAGTGTAATAGATTGGTTGTTCCTCTTGTGGTAGTTTTTTAATGAAAAAATCATGCCTAAGAAAGGGAAACATTGTAGTAGCTTTACATCTGTTTAGTTTGTTATTGTTTAAGGATTAAGTAGTACTGGTGTCTTAATTTTTTTCTTTTTGCTACTCTATGATCTCAGTTAAAGCTGATACATACATAAGATTCCTATGATTATGTTTGAATTTTATTCTGAATCATTGTAGCCTGATAACTTTATTTCTCCATTGAAATAAAAAGTGGCCTTGGTAATTATTAGAAAGTTTAAAGTGGAAAAGTAGTGAAAGCCTCTGGCTCTTTCATATTTGGCTTTCTATTTAAGTGAAAAGCCATCATATTTATAAACTTTTGATTGATCTGTTTGTTTTAAAATGTGTAAGAGCTTGTTTATCACAGCCTACTTTCTCAGTTGCTGCTGGAGACACTTTCATACAAATTGTGCGGCTAGAGAAATCTTTGAACAGAGTGTGAATGAGACGTTTGATTAAAGCTTGCTCAAAGGTTGGGGCAAAAGAGATGAATGTTCTTTTGCCTTTATATTGATTAAAGGAATAACATCAAATCAGAGTTTAAGGTGATATCTGGTGTCACATAACTTTGGGCACTCATTGAAGTCCCTTAAAATCCTTTGAGGTAGAAAAGGTTAATTTGATTTTGAGAGCTATAGCTGTGAATTTGCAAGATATTATAATTTGAGGTTTTCAAAATTGTGTCTACTAACAGTTGGCATTGTGAATGCTGCTTCTCTTCTTAATTGACTTACTGTCATGCTTAGGGATTATTTCAATTCTATTCAAAATTATACTCACAACAAAATTGCTAGATTCTAACTAAAACATGGAAATTATCTTTCATTAGATACATATTCAGTAGTTCATGTTTTTGCAAAGGTCAAAGGGTTAATGAGCTGATGGAAAGCATGTGATTTTCCTCATTTTTGGAGGGGAAATTAAAATTATTTCAGCTTCGAAACATATTTGAAGGCAGTATTTCAAACTGGAAAAGGAAATCTTTAATGAAAATAACTTAGCACTATGAGAGCCTTTGAGACTTTTAATAGTGAAAAGGCACATATCCCAAAAGACCATAATATAAGATGTAATAAATAGATTATTACCCTGGTGCTAGATTATACATTAAACTGATTTTTTTGCCTGGGCAGGGAGGGAGCTTATTCTGGTCAGTCAAGTATCCTGCTTAAGAATTTTTTCTTGGTCTATGTGTGAATTATTAAACGTCAATCAAAAGAATAGCATAGCTATGTCTATATCAAGACAAAAGCATAGTTTATTGTACTTCGCATTGTTTGAGAGGCTTAATTATGGGTAAAAGTGGCCATGAAAACTATCATTATGACTGGCAAGTCAGGCTGATAAAACGTTATCAAGTTTTTATAATATGCTCTGTTTCAAATATTGACTTAATTATGTATGGCATTGTACAGCCCACTGGTAGTTACCTGATTAGATTATTGAGGCATCTTGTTTCTCCTCCTTCCTTTCGGTTGCCCCATCCTTTGGCTGTTTTCCTGCTTCTTTGCACTTCCCGAAGGGGTGTGGGTAATGGGCAGGGAGGGAGAAGGAAAGGGGGGACAGAGAAGGAGAGGGAGAGAATCTCAAATGGTGTAATATTTCTGTTTCTTGCCTCTCACGATGGTCTTAATGAGGAAATCAGTCAGGAAGAGGTTAGATATAATGGCTAAAATGAGTCTTTTGGATAACTTGTGGATTTTACTTATCAGGAAATGCCTTGACCTCTGAGATGAACAATAATTGGGAACTTGATTAGGACAGACTTTCCAGACCTTACCTACCTCAGAGAATTGTTGCAGAAATGAAATAAAATCACATCTGTTGTTGTACTTTATTAACTTTAAAGTGTTAGACACATTTTTGAGGAATTGTTTCTGGATCTCCCTGAAGTGAAGGAGCTACAAGACATCAGAGATACTCAGAATTCCACTCAGGATTTAGTATATTTCTCTTTGGTAATGAAGGTCTCATTTTTTCTCCTCTTTGTAAACTATTTTTCGTTAATTTCCAATTTATATAAAAATATTTTGCAAACATGAGCTTCAAAGATAAAAACCCAATTTTATCTAAGCCCCAGTGCTCTTGGAAATTTCAAATAGCTCCAAGATTCTCCTTCTCCCTCAAAACCTATTTTTTGAGTGGCAAATTAAATGTTACTTTCAAGCTAAAATCAACATATGATTTGTCTCAATTGGGGACTGTATTATCAGAAGCACATAGCATGACATTCTTTATTTTAAATTTTTTTTTCTTTTAAGTAAGGCTTTGAAGGATTTATATGATGAGGAACCACAGAATAAGAAGAAATTTTTTTGTGGAATGCTTGTTCCGACTCCTGAAAACTAAATCTTTCTGGATTTTTTTTTTTTTTAAATCCTGTTGTCTCTAGTGAATCCTGCTAGATAGCAAAAGCAATGTACTTGTTGGGGAAAATAAGTAGAAATAATTGCCCCATCTAACTCTGAAAATCAGTTATGAAGCTCAAATGAGACTGTTGACGTGACAATGCTTTGCGAACTCCCTGGTGCCCTTAGATATCATTATCACAGAGCAAGATGCACACAATTATATATTTGGAAGGGAACTTAGATGTCATGTCCAATCTCATTTCACAACGCAGGGAATTAAGGTCCAAAAGGGTTAAGACAGATGCTTGTTACACTTAGCAAGTATCTGAACGAAGACCTAAATCTGGAATCTTTTTTCCTGCCCAGTTAGCTAGAATTGATCAGAAGGTGAGCTGTTTTTTATGTACTACTGTTGAGGTGGGTTTTTTAATAAATAAATAATATTTTGCAAATATTGATGAATATCCTTATGGAAAGCTATATTCTTTGTAGAATGTTTCACAGAAGACATATTGCCTCCTTTGCAGGTTTTGTGGGCTGAGAATTCTCTGTTTGGTCTAGATTGATGAAGCATGTATTAGTGGAATGATTATCAAAATAAAACATCTGACTTCTGCAGTATTTTAGCTATTGCCATCACATGGGTGGACTTGGAGTCCTTACCTTGGAAGTGAGCCATAAAAGTAAACGTGCTTAATGGATAGGGGTAGATTTTGTAGCTTTTAAGACTGAAGGTGATATTGTAGATTGTTTAGATATACTGTATTTGTTAAAAGTATTTAACAGAAAAGCGACTCTCCAAAAGCTTACCTTTTAAAAAGAGATAAAGAAAATTTAAACTACCTGTGAACTTGCAACCATTTCTGTTAGAATTGATCTGGCTATTTTATATTTATAGAACTCTATTCTTTTTCAGGGCAATTAGAAGGAAAAAAATGACTTTTCACAATTATAGAAGTAAATGACATATATCCTACTATACAATGAACACAATAGGTTTGAAAAGAAAATTTTGCTTTAAAACCTCTTAACACTGAGATTTAGAAGGTAATTAAAATTTCCTTGTGCTGGTGGTATTAATAAAGGTTATTCCTTCTAAGAATTCAAAGCATGATCATTCTTTTTAATAAAAAAATTAATTCTTACAAAGTGTATGTTATCTTCACACCCTTTGCTGCAACTATTAGTTTCAAAAGCTAAGTGGGATTTATCATCATGCTATTTTATGAATAAACTGTAATCCCACTTTTTAATAAAGTCCATGTTTGCTTTGATTCTAAGAACTATATGAATCCGCTATATAACCAGTAGGAGATAAAGGAAGACAGATGAGATAAATTTAAATTTTTTTGCCAAATATAAATGCAGTCAGATAGTGTGTGGTCTAAGGGACAAAACCCTGGGCTATAGGAATGCAGTGGGAAAAATCAACACTTCCTTATAACATCAACCCTCTCCTTTGGTTTTGGAAGTAACAATGAAGCCCTTGTTTTCTTTTGATTTTTGTTTTTCTATCATCACAAAGTTGGGGAAACAGTTGAAGGCCAGGTAACAACCTCATACATCTTGTAAGTGCTTGGTAAATTGATTGGTAATCTGGTGAACATCTGGGTTCATATGAAGCATTTTGAACTCAGTAGAAGAGTCCATAGATACGTCCTTGTTATAAGTGCTGAGACTTGTAATGAGTAGCTTCTTGAGATAAGCCCAAGTAAGAAAGCTTTGGAGATGGTTTGTTGGATTTTATTTCCATCTTAATTTAGTAGAGATATTCAAATTAGTCACTTGGTCTCCATTTGCTTGAGTCATTTCACTAGTGGGATGGGATTAGTAATATTTATTCATGGCAATTTACAGCATATCCAAATATAACAAATCAAACTCCAAATCTCTCCACAAGCATGCCTCTCCAAGATAAAAATAATAATAAGGTCTAACATTTAAGTCAGACTGTATAATAACTTTTAATGAACTATCTAATTTATTTTCCTTACAACAAGTTTATGAGATTTGGGTACTATTATTATTCCCTTTTCACAGATGAAGAAACTGAAGTACAAAGAAATTAAGCGACTTATCCCTGATATCATGCAAATAACAGTAAAATGAATAGAATTGAACCTAGTAGTCTGGCAGCAGAGCCAAGAGACTGAATCCCTTAATTTCAGTAATTTGAAATGACTACTATAAAGTCCTACAGAGAGGAAAAGAAATCTTCTTAATGTTACTATATTTAATCATTTTAATGACCACACCACTCTCATTCTTAGGGAAACCCAGCCTTTCTGAACAGAAATGTACTGGGGACTAGTACTTGTGCAAAATGTGTCTGTAATGAGCAAACATGGAGTTCTCCTGGGTGATGATGGTCTTTGGTGATAAGAAAACATTTCCCTTTTTTTGTTGTTTTTGAGGTGAGGAGCAGGGCAGAAGCAGTTTTCAATGTATATGTAGTCATCTGATATTGTCCCAGGAAAGCCTGTGGAAGATTAAAGTCATGTCTACTTTTCTCTGTACATGCCCTAAACATTTCCTGATGAAAGTCATTATTTGGGTGAAGGAGCACATTGAATGAGTGGTAGAATGGAGACGTTTAAGTACATTATGCAACTAGGTCCATTGTGATCTGCTTTCCCCAGAGACTCCACAAATTATGCTTGAAATTCTTGGGTAGTTTTGAAACTTTTATGTTCCCTCAGGTCTTGCTTACAAGAACTTGCTTCACAGTGTTGTGTCCCCTTAGTGCTAGCACAGTGTCTAATGCCTAATAGACTCTCAGTGATGCTGCCTGGCACACTGACTGGTTGGTTGGGTAGATGGGTGGGTGGATGGATGGTAAGGATAAACCGGGGTATCCCCATATCTGCTCCGAGTCATGACTCATGTATCTGACACTGGATTGGGACCAAACTGTCACTGAGCACGTGGGCACAGGGGAATGATGTGTGAAGTGTGAAAGAGTTTACCTCAGTTCATCTCATACTTTCTCATCTGATAGTCTTCAGTGTGGAATAGACATAGCTATAAGTCATTTTTTATGACTTTTCCCACTATTTCATATTAGTTTTTGAAATTACATATAATGAACCATAATTGCTTCACCACCTTGATTCAAAAGCTTAATGTATGCAGATATATAATATATATTTATATACATTAAATATATGCAGAGAGAGAGACAAAGAAATAATAAAATTAAAATGTCAAAGTAAATTTGAACACCTAAATTAATGGAAATTGTCAGTTTGACTATTTTAGAATTTATTGTGAAAACATAACCAAAATGCAGGAGAAACAATTAAGGCAGAATATTGGAAAAAAGGTATTTTTAAAATAATTTTTTAATGCTTGTTTACAAAATATATAGTCTTTCTTTCGATTTTGGAATGGAATCTTTCTTTCCCACAAAATATCATTAGAGAGCTCAAAATAAGAAGTCTGAGAATCAAAATTTATTTGGCACAATCAATCAGTTGAAAATGATGGTTTCCAAAATAAGGATGGTGACTAAGGGCTTGAGTTAGGAAATTCTGTAGGTTTTGGAGAGGGTATTAAGATGGTTATTGTTTCAAGTTTTCAAGGGGGGGTGAAACACAGAGAAAATTTTCCTGTAAAAGTACTTGACCAACCACAATTAAATAGGGTCAAAATATATCCAAGTTTTAGACAATGGAAACAACTCCATTGGGAAAATTATTCATTTGGCCTTGACCCAAAGCAATCGTTAAAAATAAAAAACAAGAAAAAAGAAAAAGAAAAAAACACGTTAATCAGGATCGAATCATTGGATAGATTTTCTTTTCCCTGATCCTAAACAAAATAGCATATGGTCACTATTTGAGGACATTCTATTCCTTTATGTACAGGCACCTGTATTATTTGAAATGTATTTCATTCCAGTGGCTCACGGTTTCCTAAAAGTGATTTTCCTAGCTTAGAAATAGCATGTTCCAAGTCATTACCCTGGCCCACAGGAGACCTGAATTCCACATAACTACAGTCTGAGACTCAGTATCAACATTCCTCAATGAAGAATTCTTCGAACCCCTCTCACATTTTCCAAAAGTCTATGAATTATTTTAGGATAGGATACCTTTTCTGTCTTTTTTCAGTTTAGTTGTTCCTATGAATCTTGAAATTGATTCTGAAACAATTACTTCCAGGTTTATGCACCTGGAAAATTTTGCCAAATCCATGCCTGGAATTTGAGAAATGTTTATGCTTAACATGAATGAATGAATGAATGTCTCATGGCAAATGGGTACAGTAGTACTCCCAGCCCCGCCTTATCCACAGTTTCATTTTCCAAGGTTTCAAGTACCCGTGGTACAATACAATAAGATATTTTAAGAGACAAAGAAACTACATTCACATAACATTTATTACAAAATCTTGTTGTAATTGTTCTATTTTATTATTTTTATTTTTATCTCTTACTGTGCTTAATTTATAAATTAAACTTTATCATGAGTATAAATGTATAGAAAAGAACATAGTATATGTAGGGTTCAGTACTATCCATGATTTCAGGCATACACTAGGGGTGTTGGGTTGTATCCCCCAAGGATAAGGGGGGGACTACTGTAGTTAAATGTGTAAATAGCTACAAAGAATCATTAATACACCAAATATAAGAAGACTTTGTAGCCTTATTACTGGTTTTACATCACTGATAAATTACACAGTATATTAATGTTCAAGAGTTTTCTAAAGGTATAGTACAATTCCAGAGGTATCCAGATTACCACCAGGAAGCCACTGATAATGACAATCGTCACTTTTGAGAAAAAGTGTTAGGATAGCTATTGCTTCAAGTTTTTCAAGGAGAGGAAAGACAGAGAAAACTCTTCTATAGAAAAATATTTGATCAAATACAACTAAGTAGGGTTGAAATATATCCAAGTTTTAGACAATGGAAATAAATCTATCAGGACAATAGGCTTGTTTCTGGATTCCATGTGGCAGCTGCTTTATAACAAAAGATAGAGTCCTCATTTAGGTGTTTTTATGTATATGGTATTATTACAGTTTTTTAAAGAAATAAACCAAGGATTGAAAGCTACATTTGCTGTATTAAAATACTTTGCTCATTATATCCTGACCTCTTCCTCATGTATCTAATTAGGTTGGTGCAAAAGTAATTGTGGTTTTGGACCATGAATTTTAAATCATTATAACTAGGCTCAAACACATCTTTATTAATCAAAACAGCAATCGTTACAATCAACACATTTTTGCCAACAAGAAATAAGTTTGTTTATTCCTGTAGTATAAAAATCTGTGTTTCAGGATTCCGTGAACTCTTGGAAAGAATTTTCTGCATCCTGCTGATTGTGGAACTATTTACCCTACAAAAAGTTGTTGAGATGCTTGAAGAAGTGGTAGTCGGTTGGCGAGAGGTAAGGTAAATATGGTGGATGAGACAAAATTTCGTAGCCAATTTGTTCATTCGTGCCACGTGTGGTTGGGCATTGTTATTCAGAAGAATTAGGCCCTTTCTGTTGACCAACACCAGCTGGCCACAGGCATTGTAGTTTTCGGTGCATCTCATTGATTTGCTGAGTATACTTCTCAGATGTAATGAAGAAAATCACTTGAATTTGCTTTTTGTCTAGTATCACTTCCATAGTCCAAA
>CAUYSK010113515.1:0-70385 GCA_963575035.1 Avahi laniger
ACTAGGAAGTTTTGACTACAAAAGAGCAGTTAAAAAAAACCAGTATGTAAGTTTCTTAATTTCTTTCTTAGGAGCCTAGAATTCAGAATTACTTAAGAAGTTAATAGTAGGTAATTTATAATCCAAAACAATATTGTCTGAAAAAATTCATTAAATTACTTATGGTCTCTAAAATCATATTATATGATATTTTTATATGAATAAGAAAAAAGCTGTTTAAGTCAGTATAATATGTTATAAATTTCCTCTATAGTCACATTATAATGAATTGGCCTTGCTATTAAAATGGATCTTCTATTTTATAATGAGTAATTTGCATTTAATAAAGGAATATTAATTGTTGTTGACCCTTGAACAACATGGGGGTTAGAGGCATTGATCCCCCTTGCAGTTAAAAATCTGCATATAGGCCGGGTGCTGTGGCTCACACCTGTAATCCTAGCACCCTGGGAGGCCGAGGCGGGTGGATTGTTTGAGCTCAGGAATTCGAGACCAGCCTGAGCAGGAGCGGGACCCCATCTCTACTAAAAATTAGAAAGAAATTAATTGGACAACTAAAAATATATAGAAAAAATTAGCCGGGCATGGTAGCGCATGCCTGTAGTCCCAGCTACTGGGGAGGCTGAGACAGAAGGATCGCTTGAGCCCAGGAGTTTGAGGTTGCTGTGAACTAGGCTGATACCACGGCACTCTAGCCCGGGCCACACAGTGAGACTCTGTCTCAAAAAAAAAAAAAAATCTGCACATAACTATTTTTTGGAGACAGTGTCTTGCTCTGTTGTGTGGGCTAGAGTGTGCTGCTTCATCATAGCTCACTGCAGCCTTAGACTCCTGGGCTCAAGCAATCCTCCTGCCTCAGCCTCCCCAGAAGGTGGGATTGCAGGTTCATGCCACCATAAGCAGCTAATTTTTCTATTTCTTTTAGGGATAGGGTTTCACTTTTGATCAGGCTTCTGTTAGTTTTTCATGCCAATCTTCTTTATATCTTTAGCGCAATGATTGTTACTGAGGATGGTTTGCCAGGAGTTTAAGAGTCTATGGAATTGTCAAATACAAATTATTTTATCTGACATGGTTTTCATGGGAAGCACTTTTCCAGTATTATATTTCTTTAGAAATTGGTAATCTGTCGCTTAACTAGACTATGCGGTTAATTGGATTACCATACTTTTAACAATCTCTATGTAAGAAACTCCCCTTCCCCCCTAAACAAGTTAAAAGTCCTATTGAACCTTAAAGATTCAATCCAGTATTTCTGCATAGCAGAAACCGTAAACTATTTGAAGTCGCCTAGTCTTGCGTTATTTGTTGATTCTTAATTACAAATATTTTCATGTACTCTTTGCTTTGTTTTTACTGTAGTCAAAGCACAGCACAGCACTTTGAAGGAAAAAGATGCGAACTGGATGGAGGGCAGGAATTCGGAGGGTCCCGAGGAAGACGTGACTGAAGACCTTCCTTGCGGATCAACCGACGTCCCGCCAGGCATTCCTCGAATTGCCTTTGAATTCGATCGCCCTCTCCCCCAGTTTTTATTTAAGACCTTATACGAGTTTCCTGCCACAGAGGTAAGTTATTTTTATAAAACCTTTTTCCCCATTCTTCTTTCACACACCATCCCCCGCAATCCTCATAATGATGACAAGGATCCTAACAAGCAATGGAAGTCCTCAGCATCATAAGAGAAAGTATGTGAATGACAAGACAGAGATACACACAGTATTGAGAATTGTGAAAGCTGGGGACGTGGGGGGATAAGCAATTCCGAAGTTTATCCTTATGAAAGGAAGGAATTGGAAAACAACCGAAAAGAACAGCTCAGCAAACATGGAGAGGAGGAGAGGATGATAGGAAAGAATTTACTGATGAAGGGCAAGATAAGTATAAAGATTGAATAACAGATTACTATAAAAACACAACAAATAGTGGGGTCAAATGTGGGCATGATCTCTCCATATTATAAAATATGATGGAAATTATTTTAAATGCAACATAGGAAAGAAAGGCAGATAATGAAAAAATGCTCAGATTCATCCGAATGATTTATAACTGATTTTAATGAGAAACTGAAAGAAAACTTAATGGTGAATATAAGAACATTTCTTTGTTGTACATTGGAAAATAGCTAGAAGATAATTAATGCATTATGAGCATAAAGAAAAGATAAATAGTTAACGTGATGGACATCGCAGTAACCCTGATTTGATGATGTGAATGTATTAAATTATCACATGGACCTCAAAAATATCTACCCTTGGGGCTGGGCGCGGTGGCTCACGCCTGTAATCCTAGCTCTCTGGGAGGCCGAGGCGGGCGGATGGTTTGAGCTCAGGAGTTCAAAACCAGCCTGAGCAAGAGCGAGACCCCGTCTCTACTAAAAATAGAAAGAAATTAATCGGCCAACTAAAAAAAATATATAGAAAAAATAAGCCGGGCATGGTGGTGCATGTCTGTAGTCCCAGCTACTCGGGAGGCAGAAGGATCACTTGAGCCCAGGAGTGTGAGGTTGCTGTGAGCTAGGCTGACACCACGGCACTCACTCTAGCCTGGACAAAAGAGTGAGACTCTGTCTCAAAAAAAACAAAAAAAAAATTTGATCTATATCACATCGGGGTTTTTTTTTCGTCAATTGGTCTTTTTAACAATAATTAAACCAATGTTTTGAAAAGCAAATTGAAAGCAAATGTTTTATAACCCTTGTGGAAATTCCATAAAACCCTAGAGTTTTGGTGACCCGTGGGTTGAAAAACACTGTTCTAATATACATTGTTAATCTCCTACCTGTTTCCACCTCTCTTTATCAACTCTCCACACATCTGCTGAACTTGTTTTGGTAAAACGCAGAACTGACCTTGACAATTTGCTGCTTAAATGTCCTTGGCATAACTCCATCTCTGTAGCATGGTGTTCAGCCCTTGTTGTCCCTATATAGCATTGAAAATTCCAACCTCAAGACCATCTTCAAATCAAGTAAATCAAATCTCTCAGGATGGGGTCTGATATATTTCTAAAGCTCCCCAAGCACAATGTGCAGCTAGAATTAAGAACACTAACTTAGAGGAACGTGTACACACTCTTCAACATGACATACAAGATCCTCGTGATTTGACCTTTCTCCAGTTATGCTTAACTTCAACATAGCCCCACACACCCCAGGCCAACTGAGGTCCCCTAGGTACTTGCGTACTCTAACCCCTTCCTCCTATTGTTCAGGCTGCTCCCTCTGGTTCTGGGCTTCTCCACTCCATCCTCTGACAGATTGGCAGTCCACCTTGACAATATAGTTCAAATATCACCAATTTCATGTTGGTTCCTCTCTTTCTTTGCCCCTCCCTCCTTCTCTTGTCTGATCAGTAAACAAACTCTACTGTAATCATAGCTTTTCCCTTTTATTTCTCCCTCACTGTGTGGCTCATTATTGATGTGTATCCTGGGATGCATTTCCTTACCAGAATGAGTGAACAAATGATTGAATAAACAGAACATTTGTTAGATTCCTAAGAAATCTGATCACTCTGCCTCTGTGCAACAATTCCTATTCTGTAGTACATTATGACTTTTATTATCCATAGTTTGCATCTCAGAAAACTGCAGCTGTGTAGCTATCACTTGGCTAGATTCAAACCTAGAGTCCTCCATAAGTCCCAGTTTCATCCTATCAAACCCTTTCCAAATGGAGCTACTATCTAGGTTCAGATGGAGAGGTTGTAGCAAAAAGGTCAGATAAGCTGAGCTCATGACTATGCTCTGTATAGAGATTTTTGAGGCTAGTGTCAGACTCTAATTAGAAACTTAAGGTCTTGTCTTTTGTTTTGTTTTTTTTTCCCAATTTCTTGTCATCAAACTACCCTCTAGAAATTTAAAAATCTGAATTCTTATTGGCACTCCACAATCCACTTTTCCTGCCATTTCTTCTCCCCCAACATTTTATTAGAAACATTTGGAATATTTCCGAACCAACACAAAAGAAGGAGTTGCAGTCAAGGAAATTATATGAACAGGGCCCATTTTTATTAATGTAACTCAGCCAGAGAGGGAAAGATGAAAATCACCATCTAAATATTTTGACCATAACCATATCAAACACAACCTATGGAAGTTAGCAAAATGAGTGGTGAATAGCACATCATTTGAGTATATTTATGTGAAATTACTGACACCGTGGTACTTGAGCACCTCCAGTATTTCTGCTTCAGGTGTCTTAATGCAATTCATGGTGAATGCTGCATTTGTTGTATTATTGTGTCAGTAAATGGGAATGACAATGTGACTTTGTCCCCACTATCAAGCTTTGCATGTCAATTTTATCCCAATTGAAACCTTTCCTTTGATTATTAAATGGGCCTAGCTGTGCAAACTCAGTGTCGTGCACATTTCATGAGGAATGAAGCTAGGGAGAGGCAAGTGGCTTTTAGATGCCTGCACACTTAGAAGTGAGATTTACTATTTCCGGTGGCTGTGTCCTGTGGGTCACTTTCTCTTTCATAATGATGATATCAGGAATAAACTTTAAACTAGACATTAATGAAAGGGTTATTGAGCTGTACATTGTGCATCTTTGTTCCTATTAACATCACAATCAACATAATGTTCCAGAGTGCCCCGCAATCATAATTGATTCAGCAAGGCAATGATTTCCAACTAGCTGAGGAGCTCCTTTATGATGTGATAAAAATCCATTATAGGAAAGAGGCATAGAAATGTCAGCTTGTGAATTAAATTTCTCCCCATGATGCCTGTTTGGGGTAGGTAGCTTGAAACTGTGTGACTAACCCTGTTCTTTTATGAGTCTCCTCAGGATGCACGGCATCTGTGTGGAGAGTAACAGCAGGCACTCCTGTGAAGAATGAACCTCAGGATGGAAACCCCGCTGACCCTCCTCTCTCCTCTCTAGCCATATGCCACATAGAAACCTTTATTGGAAGCAAAAAATGGGATGGATTGTTAACTGAAAGAGGTTCTCTAATAAATCATATCATTTGGTTTTGATACAGATTTATGGGCCCTATTTGAGAAACAGATTTAGTGTCTAGTACCAAATCGGATCTTTTTCCTCTTAGACACATGGAAGTTTCCTTTTAGTCTGGCTGTCATAAAGATACCTGGTTCATTCCTAGACTTCACTAATTGTAACAAGGTTTTGATGATCCCCATGGTGGTGGTGGAGTGGGGTGTGGAATTAGAGGATGAGAGAAGACCATGGACAATTTTGTTGAATCTTTTAAGGCAGAAACAAGAAGCAATTAACCTCACCCAGAGGAAAAAATTGACAATAATTTGGATAATATTTGATGTTGTCTCATGGAGAGTGGGACAGCATCATGCTGAAGGAGGTGGTCGTACAGAGTTATGGAAAGAGCTTGGGCTTTGGAGTTATGTGGACTTGAGTTCATGTCTCAACTCCTTCAATTATTAATAGCTATGTGATCATAGGAAAGAACATTTTGGTCATTTTGAATTTGTTTCCTCACTTGGAAAATAGAAAGATAATGCCTTTCCGGTAGGATTGTTGTGTAGCTTAGAAAACATGGGTTAAGGCCAAATGCGTAGCAAGTACAAAATCAATGGTATTTGTCCTCATTCTGAATTATAATCATTGAGGCGAGGTTACTAAAATCAAAAATAGCTCATCTGCATCTGGATGCAGAGGAATGTGTGAGTAGAACTTAGAAAGTTAGTTCATAAAGGGAAAGCATCCAGGGGATTAGGATTGAACATAGAGATGAAATGCTTAATGTGTTGGCATTTATGAGAACAAATTCAAGCTCAAAGGTGGCAAGGGTTGACAAAGGGATGAGGTGGTTGGGTGGAAGGTGAATCCGGACACATTCTCAGGGTCATCATTCTTCTCTTTGACAGTGCTTCTTTGGAAAGCTCAAGGTCTCCTGCCTGAGGGTGTTTTGGTGGTTAAACTCAGATCCACAACACACACAGAGCAGCTGACCTGCTGAATGCTGTCCAGTAAGGATCATTTACTTTTTCAGTCTTTACTTTGAAATGTAAGAAAGACCCATGCTACTTGACATCCTGTGCCATTTATGGGCACAGCAGCTAAGGTTGGGATAACCTTGGACTCCTCAGACAGGCAATAAGAGGAAGTAGAACAGGAACTGGGACTACCAGGCTACTACTGTCAAGTCACAATAACCATTCATCAACTCAAGTACATCACTTCACCTCCTGAGCCTTAGTTTCTCAAAATTTAAATTGGGATAATAATGCTGACCTGCCTAGTATGTGGATGTCATGAGGTTCAAAGTCAAAGAGAGATAATGGATAATAAAGCCCATTAGAAACTGTAAACCATCATGTGAGGAGGTGAGGAATTTTTAACGTGTCTACATGCATCTTTTGGCGGTAATATTCATCTAAAACTCGACAGCCTCATCATATTGATGTATTGATTTTTGTTTCTTTTTGCAAATACTGTATGTGACCACTAAGGCACAGAATAATAAGACATGAGTAATTCAGTATTAAAACAGAAAATTGTATTCACTATGTCTATATTAGCCTAATAAAAATCTTTATTAGTAGCGTGCCCTTGGAAATGAGAATTGCCAACAGATTTTCCATAAGAGAAGATGGTGAGGAATGAAATCCCTCAAATGATACTCATATGAGATTTTTGTATTATTCACCTTACTGTACAAATTGGGATCTCAGTCAATATCATTCATCTCACCTTTTTAGTGCTTCTGTGTTAAAATTTCATTTTACAATCTACACTCGCTTATAAATAATGCCTATATGTTGATAGTTCTGAATTAATTTCTCCAGATGTAACTTCCCCCTTAAATTCCAGACTCATATGTCCAACTGCCTACAAGACATACCCACTTGAGTGTCTAATAGGCATCTCAAATTCAACATACCCAGGATCAAACTTCTAATTTCCCACCACGAGCCTTTAAAAAACAAAACAGCTCATGAAAATCCTTTGCTTTAATCCTTCCAATGACATTCTATTTCACTCAGAGCATAAGGTCCTACATGCTCTGTAGGGCATGCTGATATGATTAGAAAGATCAAGTCTTAGCCATGTCATGAATAGTCTTCTACATCACGACCAAGAGGTTGAACTTGATCCAATCGGTAATAGGAAGCCAATAAAGAGTTTTAAGTGGAAAAGTGACATAATCAGACTTACACTTTAGGAATTAGGATGAAGATGTATTGAAAGGGGAATGACGACCTGTTGACAGGACACTGCAAGGGCACAGGCAGGAGATGTAAAGGCCAAGCCTACAGCAAGGGCATTGGTGGTAGAGGAAGGAGAGTGATCAAGAGTCATTCCAGGAAGCAGAACATGCCACACTGTGGACACTGAATAATCATTGGTCAAAAAAAATAAACACTGGTCAAAATGCGGAGAATAAAATTTTGTCACCAGCTGGTTTTCGGAGTAGATTTCAGTGGAGAGAATTCAGATCAGTGACTCCAAAAACTCAATTTAGAAAACTTAACTTATTCAATGAAAAAGCAGAGTCATAAAGACCCACATCATGTTCTTTGGCTAGACTCTATAGCATATTTAATTGTGGATTTCAAGATGGATTTCATTTGATTAGTTCCTCTAGAAGGAACTGAGTCAGATGATATATGACTTCTTCCTGGTTAGCTTATTTTATTAGACACTTTTTTCATTTTTGGTACTTGTTCCCAGATGTATCATTTTCCATTTCACACATCATAAATATGTACATAAATATTTTAAAAGTTTCTGTTTCTCCAGGTTGAATATGTGCCACGTAATGGCTAATAGCTCTAACTAAAAGGTACCTAGGTAATAAATTGCTCTGGCCTCCAAGCTTAAGTTAACCCAAAACTCAGGAAAACTTAGAGTTGGCAGGAACCTTAGAGATCATCTAAAACACCCCCACCCCAAAACCAGAGTCCCCCACTCCAGCTTCATTTTAAAAATAAAATAAATTGAATGGCAAAGGGACTTGTCAAACCTCATATCTTTGGTGGCCAAAACCTTTTGAAATATACAAATAATGTTTTGTGAGATCGTATTACAGCAAAAGAGTTACAAGAAAAAAAGAAAATTAATTTGGTATACATTAGAAGCTTAGAGAGCATGCTAGCAGTCCAGGCATGCTAACAATCTCTTTTCATAGAGATTCTGATTCAGCAGAAACCTTCACTTTCCAAAAATACCACCCTGCCATGATGCTAACCTAGACAGTCTATGTACCATACTTTAAGAATGACTTAAATGAAACAAAATATGCAGCCTCGACAAGTTTACCAAAACATATTATAAACCTGCCAGGACTTTAGAAAGACTACAGTATAACCCAGATTTTAGGTTTACAGATATTGCTTTTTAAAAAGTCTTCTCTACTAATATCTTTTTTTATGGAAAACACACATAGACCATCAGAGCGTGCTTCATGGCCAATGCAGGCATAACAAATCCAGCTACCCAGCAATTTGAGTATCAAGCTCTCCTGATTTTGATGCATTTCAGATGTGCCTCATTCCTTAAGAGAGTTAGAGATAAACATAAATATTAAGTGGTGTCTTTGTCCTCAATGAACTTCTACCTTAGGAAAGCAGATATGGTCACTCTCTTGAGGGAGGCAGAGGCTAATCAGTATTATTTTTGTTCCACCTAGAACTCTTGCTTTCCCATAGTCTGAAATGATGTGGTCAAACTATGACTTTTAGAAATGCTTTGCTGGAGGGCTAAGGGTGAGAGATCACACATTATGTATGTAGCCTGAATATGATCTACAGCAGTTGGTATGATTAAGATAATTCAGACTCTCCATAAATACTGCTGGTAAAAGCAAAGGAAGAGAAAAAAGAAGCCTGTGGAAAACAATGTATGCTCCAGATATGAGGGCAAGGAAGGTAATGTACTCTTTTGGCCTTGCATGGAAAGACACAAGCTTGAATTGGGTTATTATAAAAATCACATAGAGCTGAAACAGACTTTAGGAATCATCTAATCCAGTAATTTTTTTCCAGAAAAAAATTTAGTGACAGAATCCTTTTTTCAAACAAAGCTTTATATAGAACCCCCAAATACAAAAGATAAAGGCAGAGCTGCTGTGAACGAAGCCAGGGAGGTGGGAAAAGCTGAGCCGGCTGGATCTTCTCAACCTGCCGACTGGCTGACCTGATATTCTACATCAGAGACCCCTTGCCCAGGGTTTCACAGGAAAGCACTGCTGGAGTCTTAGCTCTTCATTTTAGAGAACAGTAACTATGACCAAAGAAGTTAAGGGATTCGCTTACAGTAGGAAAGGGCTGGAGCCTTCAAGTCAAACTTAGAGTCCAGGAACCAACTCTTATCCCCTGGAGACCAAGCTCCCCCTCACCCCATGATGCAGACACCAGATTATATCAACACACTGTCTGCAATGGAGGCCCAGAGAGTGTGGATAGCCTCTGTATTCATCAGAAGGTCTGGCCAAGTGCTTCTTTCTTCCATGCGGGTTTCTTTAAGGAAGATTGAGAACTGAGAGATGGGAACACTGCCTCTTGCCCCCACTTCCAGAAGACTTTGGGCTCAGAACAAGGAACATCTTTGGGAAAGTGGAAGCCATGAGTTTCCCATTCATGAATAACTTGAAGCTCACTAGGCAGAGTATTTGGTTCTAGAAAAAGCTGCAATGAGTCCTGAAGAGTAGAAAAGCAAAGAAAACTTGGTGATCTATGCAATCAAAGACAAGGGGTACGAAATATCACAGCCAGCTCTTCCTTTTGGTAGACTTACACGCACACACACACACACACATATATATATATATATGTTGATTTCTCAAATGCATACTTATTGATCTTAACCACTGAATACTGATTATATGTGGAGAGATCTGCAATTTTTCTTTGGCACTTCTCAGCTCTGTGGACTGACTGTGAGAGGATGAGAATTACTTTAAATAAAGACTGATCAAAAGTTGATTTATGAAATACTAACTTCTTCATTCTAGATTGCACCATTTTTAAAATAAATTCCTGGAAAAAATTATGAAATAACTTGCTTTCAGTCACTAATCTTCTGTGCCTTGATTTTTAGTGGCTCATGGCTCAAGTAACATCATAGAACACTTTGAAATAAAGTTAGTAGACTTGCTTCTTTCATTCAACTAGGGAGTAGAAAATCTCACTGTTTGGGGGAAAAAGAGTGTTCCAATTCTATTCCAACACTGTAAGTGCATTATGATCCTAGCTCTATTTTAAAAAGTGATTAAAGTAATAGATGAAAGTAAGGTGATTGAGGACGTTGTCCCTGGAATCAGATTTTCTGGATTTGAGTACTGTCTTCACCAATTGCAAGCTGTGTGGACTAGGAGCACGTTACTCAACTACTCTGTGCCTTAATTTCAACTATAGATGGGAGATAATAGTAGTGCTTACTTCACAGTGTTGTTAAGTATTAAACAAGACAATGCATACAGCTGTTGGAGAAGTGCCCGACATGTTGAAAGTTCTCAATAAATGTCAACTATTATTATTTCCAAGCGATAGAACAATGGGTGATTTTTTCCTTCATTTTTTAAAAAAATGTTTTAATGCTATTTTTGTTATATGTTACTTTATGACAGAAACTAAAGTCATAACTATAAAACGAATAAAAAATATCATTTTTTTTGAAAATGAAAGTTTGGAAAAGCTTTTCTCCTTCCTAAATCCAATGTCAACCGAGCTGTGATTCAATTTTTGAGTGGAATAGTGTGTTTATGAAGGAGAGAAAAGGGATGGAAAAAAGGGACAGATAAAGCTGTTCCATACACTCTTTTTTTTTGGAGACAGAGTCTCATTCTGCTGCCTGGGCTAGAGAGCCGTGGTGTCAGCCTAGCTCACAGCAACCTCAAACTCCTGGGCTCAAGCAATCCTACTGCCTCAGCCTCCCGAGTAGCTGGGACTACAGGCATGCGCCACCATGCCCGGCTAATTTTTTCTTTATATATTTTTAGTTGTCCAAGTAATTTCTTTCTATTTTTAGTAGAGACAGGGTCTCGCTCTTGCTCAGGCTGGTCTCGAACTCCTGAGCACAAACGATCCACCTGCCTCGACATCCCAGAGTGCTAGGATTACAGGCGTCAACCACCGCGCCCGG
Source organism: Avahi laniger (assembly GCA_963575035.1). Lineage (NCBI taxonomy): Eukaryota > Metazoa > Chordata > Mammalia > Primates > Indriidae > Avahi > Avahi laniger. The sequence continues at coordinate 11,078 of CAUYSK010113515.1, forward strand.
CTGCTCCATACACTCTTAAGAAGAATAAGAATAGTTAGATTTGATTTCTCTATCTCAAAGAGATGATGTTTTAATTTCATGCCAACTCTCCCCTCTTACTGTTACATTTTTGGGCCAGTAATTTTTAGTGTATTGATATGGGCACAGACATGACTTGATCTTACCTTTTTGTAGGTTTAGACAAGGAGACCATTAGAAACATTCTCAGCTCAGGATGAACAATTTAAAATGATATGACTTTCTTTAGGGAATGGCAGAATACCGTTATAAGACCAAGCTTTCACCCAGCCCTGCCACTTCAATCAAATAACCAGCAAGTTTTTATTGAATGGTTAGTTACTCTGGGCCCAGGTTATAAAACTCTGGCCTGGACAGGTCACTGCCCCTCCATATGGCCTCATGCAGTCTCTTTCAGATGTAAGGGGACTCTGGCTGGGTTTGGAATGAACAAAAGCTGTGGTCTGAGTCCCTGTGATCAGCCAGCTATTTCTGAGCCACCACGACTGTTGTGGGGAGTAGCGGTGGGGTGCGGAGACGGCATCCAGTTGAATCAGCGCAGGTTGTGGTGTTTGAATGTGGGCTCAGGCAGAAGCAAACATGCTAACAAAATCTAGTGATCTTACAAGGCACTGAGTTGTTTCTCCCAGAAATCTGGGCTCTGGAAACCTACTATTTACCTGATTGGAGGACTTGGAAGGTGGAAGCTAACCTATTGGAATTCTGGAACCAAAACCCGTTACATTTGTTTCATAATGAGTGTATGTATTAAATACTTTTCTTTTTAGACAAACTTACCCCTCTTTTTACTAAGGGATCTTTTTTAAGGCCATAGAAGATGGTTAAGAAAACAACAACCCTAATAAGTATTTAGGGTTTGATATGAGCCTGAAGGGAATCACTTAATTCACATAGACTGTTAGGCCACTGACTAGTTGTGTGACCTGAGCAGTTATTAGCTGTTGGGCACTTTCTATGTGCCAGGCCCTTGCTACATGTTTTATATGCATTATCTCACAAATTACTCACAATAGTTCTTTGAATGGACCCTCATATTTCCCCCATGAGGAACCGGAGGCTTAGAGTACTGCAATGATTGCCCCGGGTCCTCGAAATGGTGTGATGATGCTGGGTAGCTGAGCCTCAGTGTTGTCAAGTGTGAAAGGAAAGTAATAGTAGCTACCTGCTAATTTTCCACCTCTGCTGGAAAATATATTAGGGGTTATCTATTAAAAATTGTTAAATTAAGATGTATCAGAAAAGATTTTCTTTAGTAGATAGAAAAATATAGTACAAAAACTGAAGAAGTTAGCACTCATGTAGTATCAATGGAGGAATGGATAAGTAGACCAATGGAGCAGAATAGGCCCTCCACCCCAACTACTATGTTTACACGGTAAATGTGGAATTTCAAATCAGCAAAGAGAAGACTATTTTATTATATACATTTGGAGAAAAATAAAATAACAATATATTCCTATTTAATATACAAAATAAAATCCAGGTAGATTAAAATTCTAAACATAAAAAGCTATATTGTACCAAGAAAAGTATAGAAGAATAGTTTTATAGTCTTGACATCAAACCAGAAATTATAAGGAAAAAGATTAGCGTATTTGACTATAAAGAATTAAAAATGATGACATAATATATATGTAAATACAAAGAAACATTCAATAACATGTTAGCAATGGTTCCTTCTAGTGAGGGTAATGCAAAAGACATGGTCATTTATTACTTGGAGCATTAGAAAAACATTTTAAAATGTCTAGAGAAAACATCTATGTATTTATCCTATCTATCTATCTAACATCTATCTATCTATTGCTGAAAAACTAGGGTAGAGTCTTTATGCTCTACGCAATTTTAACTTCCCACCCCTTTCTCATCTTGTGGAAAAGATTGTATAATATAAGAGACTTTCTTCAAAAATTGACTTTTAAAGACCCAGGATTTATTTTAAGCTAAAATATAATGTTGACTAAAATAGCCCTGACATGTTTGACTTGTTACCACAATTACTATTTTTTTTTCTATCCAATGGCATATCACCAAATTCCTTTTTAATTTGTCTCTCTCCTGGTGTTTGCAGCTGGAAATTATTTCCACCTCCTATTTAGGTTAAGGGAAAGTCAGGGATGGAAAGGAACTTTAGAATTCATCTAGTCAAATCCCCCATTTCAAACCTGGGTTCCCTCTACAAAAATCCTTCTTGATCCATCTGTGTGCTTGTCCCACCTGCGTCAGCCTGTGTGACGGAGCAGGACACAGGGCAGAGAAGCAGCGGGCAGAGAGCAGTGGCTGTCCCTGCATTCTGAAATCTTACAAAGTTTTCCATACTACTCTAACATACAGGAAAAAAGTCAATTAAAGATAATTTTATAAAAGTCCTTACTTTCTGAATGGAACTTCTGTTCCAGCATACACACTAAGCAATAAACTTACATGGCAGTGTTCGAACATTTATGAGAATGAATCATTCCTAAATTATTGGCTCATATTATCATATAAATGATCACTTTTACTTTCTCTTCCAATAGTGCTATAATCTCTAATAAAGCAGTTTATACATGTTTTAAATGAGACTACAGTGTCCCAGTAAACTAGTATTATATTGCTTTAATAAAAATGCAAAAATTTTCAGGCAGTTTTATCAGATGCCTAAGTCTCTGGATCAAGTCCAAGTCAGCCCACCCAACATCTGTGAGGGAAACCAGTCGGACTGAACCCTGCACATGGTGTGTTATGAAGTATCCTGGGTGTGGTACATTCAAAGACCCAGATAAGATTGCTGATGATGCAACCTGTTCCCAGCCCCTGACTCTTTCTTCTTAACAACCCTAAATACTCCTCCTACAAGAATTTCGGTCTTTAGAAGAGAAAATAAGTGGAAATTAATGATCCTACCTTTGCTGCATGGTGGCCATGATACGGACAATAAAAAAGAAGTTCTCTAGTCTAGTGAAAGGGATGATTAATATAATGGGTTGGATTTAAATAAGGCAGATTGGCTCTGTGGAAAAAAAAAAAAAGAAATGACCCTGAGGGGGGAAAACAGACTTTCATAAATTTGATTGTGTGTCATGTGGGACAACAAAGGAGGCATTGAAATTCAAATTTGTGCGAGTATGTTATGATGATGCCATTTTCAACAGGTTCTGCCAAAGTCTTGAAACCACAAGTACTTTTAGAGTTGATAGTTGCCTGGAGTAATAATCTACTTTCTACTTGCTGAAATCTGAGTGAAGGAAAGAGGATCCTGTCCAGAGAGTTTTCATTTGCTCAAAACCTTAATCAGATCACTTTTCCTCTGTGGACACTTCTCTTAGTCTGTCAAGAAGAGCCCTGCTGCTAAAGCCAAAAATATTGGCAGACAAATACTCCTTGTCGGAAGAAAGAACATTATAGATAGGTGCATACAAATATTATAGGTAAACAAAGGCTATGCCTCAGATGGTTTCTGTTTGTATTTTTAGGGCAATGGAGAGAAGTTATTGCAATCCTTTGCCAATAAAAAGTTAACAGGTGAAATAACTCACCCTTCTATTGAGAGAGTGAGTTTGAATGGATGCTATTTGGTAGAAATCTGACTATTTGATCCCAAATCAAGAAATAGGGATGATTTTTTTGTATGAACTTTGGCTCCTGGAGAAGGAGGGAGGGAGAGAGCTGGTGCGGCTGACTGGGCAGAATCTCTCCGGTAATGTCAGAACAACTATTGCCTGTGGCAAAGCACCCTGCAATGTCTCTCACTGAGCCTCACCAATTTATCTTAGTCTATAAATGCAAGAATCCTCTAACACTCCAACCTTGAACCAGTTTCCCATTCTTGTTCGGGGATTTTTATGGTGGGCAGTGAGATTTTCTGGAGCCACTAAACCTGTGCTTTGGCTAGGATGTAAAAGCCACGCCCTGACGCCATGGAGCCATCCCTTTCGTCATCTTTTTAAAACGTAAGTGTTCGCTCCATCAGCCAGGACAACCCTTGCACAGCTGCCTCTTGTCTTCTGTGTATCTCCTTTGTTAATTCCCTAGGAGAAATTGGACATTACAAAACGTGATGAAAATAACTCCATTTCTGGTTAAATATGTGATTTCAACCCAAGCTTTCCTGGCTGGGGCAGATGGTTTAGTGTGGAGCTTCACAGACCCCAGGTAAATGCTTCCGCATGCTACTGCATCGCTTTCAGGCCGTGAGAACAGACAGTTACGATGCTGTGGAGTACACCGCACAGGCTGCCGGCGGAACCCCAAGGAAGGAAGCACTAACTTTGGCCAGCTCCTTCTTTTCTGTTTTTAGTATTTAGGAGTTTTTGGAGTGCTTTTATGTGTGTTGTCTCATTTGTTCCTCAAAACAGCTCTGTGAAGAGAGTAGGGTATACATTACTCCCACTTTTAGAAATAAGAGTTCTGACCCTCAGAAAGGTTAAGTAATTTTCCAGGATTACACAGCTAGTAGACTTTAGCTATGGAAAAGAAATTTATCTTCTGCTTCCAAATTCTATCCTCCCAAGGTCATCATGGCAAACAACCCAATCAGAGGCAAATTGTTATTGTTTCAACATTTTATAATTCAGTCATGTTTGAAATAAATAGCTCAAATTTCTGAATTAAGTTTTTATGACTGCAGAATATCAGCTCCAACTACTGAATTAAATAATGTTTTTGATAAATTCCCAGTCAAAAAGAGGCTTGCCATTATTATGAAGTTCCCTTTTTATATTTGTATAACTTAATTCTGCTGTAAATGAGAAAATAAAATTTAGCCAATGATTACTATAACCTAATGTGATTGCTCATGTTACTTTGTGAAAGGCAAATAGCAAATGGATCATATTTTAAATAGCCAATTATCCTGTAAGTATATTAGCAATTTTTATAACTTTTTTATTTCTGAAACATGCACTTTAATATATATTAATAATTCTAAGGTATCCTATTCATCCATTGAGTAAATACATCTTAAGACTATTCACTTAAAATCCTAAGACATAGACTATACTGAGCTCAAAACACATTATTTCTCTTTCCTCCTATAACCAAAGAACATGTAGAAGTTATTCTATCTTGAAAGACGGCTAATATATGGCACATATTTTGTGTCAGAAATTTTTCGTATACCATCTCTTTCAATCTTCAATTTCACCATAGAGGACCTGGGTCTCAGAAAAGTTAAGGAACTTACTTATACTTATACAACTATTTAGTGGTAAAAATAATATTCAATCCCAGGTCTTTTTTCTGCGTCATGCTGTTTCACAAATGAAGCTATTGTTTAATTCTTATAAATGTGCATACAAACAAAATAATACATAAAGTCTTCCTATTTCTGGAAGGTCGAGGGAGACATAAACAATGAATATAGAAAAAAAATCGTTCTGTAGGGAAAGCCCAATGTAAATTAACTTGCAGAGAGGAATTAGTGATGGATGTCGAAAGAGGTCAATCAAAAAAAAGGGACCTATTGCATGATTTGCACTGGCATTTGTAAAACTAGACAATCTATTCTCTTACAATTACATAAATATGCCTAAAATAGGTAAATAATTTGTTATAACAAGTATCTGATTTTATATGTGCTTAGAGTGATGCAGAAAATGTGGCAGGACTAAAAATGTAACCTCTAAATCTGGGACAAACTTCTGACTTAAAAAAAACTATATTATATATTTTGTGAGATCCAGCTGTGAAAATTGCAATGTACTTAGGCTAAATAAATGAAGAAGTGAAGAGATTTTGATTTAAACAGTGTTCCAAATGGGGATGACATAAATATATGTATGTAACATTTTTTCCCAGTGAAATTCAGGCTTGGTAATGTTCTCTCCATTGAACATCATGAGTATATCACAAGCACTTTTGGATTACTCGCAATTTCCAAAAAGTGGGATTGGTGGAGGTCTACCTGGTCTGAGATTCACTGTCCTTCCCTTTAGTATAGTTTATGCTAGTAATGATCATGATATACCTATATATTTATATGACAGATTTATATAAATATATAGCCATATATTTATATATGAATATCATATATCTACATATTTATTAATATTTAAAGTCTCTTGGTTTACAAATGCATTTATATCTTTTATTTCTTATTGGTTTTTATCTTCTCAATAATGCTGTGGAGTAGGAATCACAGCAGAATTATCATTATTTCTGATTATCACTCGATGGTCTTTTTATGGCCTTGGATTAGTGCACCTATGTGTTTGGAAGTTGGTTATTCTCAGCTCATAACTGCCAGTGTATGTATTTTAAACTTGATATGTTAATCTTAACCTTGGTTGGGAAGAGGATTGGTATGATAACTTGGCAGTCTCAGTACATTTTACTTACGGTTTTATGACATAACCCCTACCACAGCACCCCACTCACCCTATTCCTCTACTCACAGGATACCCTTCCTCTGTATTGACTTAGCCAAAACTAGCATTTGACCCCCCTCCTCACTCTCAATCATTCTTATTATGTATTTTAATATTTCCATAGCATTTATCACAGCTGAATTTTTTTTGCTTGTTTATTTTCTTACTTTTATTATTGTGTCTCCCAACTAGAATGAAAGCATCACAAAGAGACACATTTTTAAAAAACAATTTGTGCACATTGTATCATCCAGTATACAGAGCAACAAGTGATTGGATGAATGAATGTATGTGTGAACAAAGATACACTCTAAATGGTCATGACCCTTTCTCTCTGATCAAAGCTGACTGGGCACCTGACTCAAGGGCAGCCAATCCGTAAGCTGGACAGGGATGTCTGACACGGGCTGAAATAGAAAAGGTGAGCTGAACAGGCAGATTCCCTCCCTTGGGAATTTGAACCAAGAGCAATAAAGAGAATCAGCGTCATGTGGTGGCTGTAACAGAGAGGGCAGCCCTAAGGTATAATCCTATGCCAATGAGGACAGGGACAAGTTGAATATGGAGAAATACCTGAAAAGCAGAGATATACAGGGGAGGAAAGAAGCTATTGTGGCTCTGTAGCAGGAAGAGGAGAAGCCTTTGAAGAGCCAGGTTAAAGTGATGGAGACAGAGAGTGAGGAGGCACAACCCCTGCTGTCTGGGTGCTCAGCACAGCCTGATCTACAAACAAGCTTCCACTTCCGCTCTTCCTCCACAGGGACCTGCGCTGCCTGGCATCTCCTTGTTTGTGGTATGAGGTGTGTTTCCTTGGTTCCTGTGCTCTTAGTGGATCTCTGCTCTTACATCTAAAAGTGTCAAATTTAATTGCCCTTCTTATGTCTAATTTAGAGTGAAACATGGTCTTTTGTGCTCTTGGAAAAACCATCTAATGTTAGAACACGATTTTACAATTTTCAGAGTGTTTCAATGTACTTTATGCCATTTACTTCTCACAGCAACTCCCCCCACCAGGCATGCACACAAAGTGATTCTTAATTTCCTCCAAATGGGTAAATTTTCTTTTATGTACTTGGCTATCATTTCAACCTCTCCTTTTGCATGCATCAGAGCTTTATTTGAGTAAATGGTTTACTTTTGCTATTAGATACTAAGCATCTAGGGGGCAGTTTATTTTTCGTAGTGCTTGATATCATATCTCATACAACTTTGTTGCTAAATAAAATCATTGTTCAATTGTTGAACCAATTCTAAGACTGAATATGAAGCATTATCCACAAACTCTGATTGCACTTACCAATACTACCGAAGTAGACCCAAATTTTAAACTTTTGGAATTGTTATTTAAAATATTTGTTTCCCCAAATATATTTTCATTTGTGGTGATATTTGCATTTTGTCCATAACGGTTTCTGGAGAACCTCCTACAAGGCTTAGTAAATAAATAAATAAACTACTTATCCAATTATGAAATTAATAAACTTATTTCTAGATCTATTTCTTTAAGTTATTGCAAGCCTTTGCTCAGCTTTTTATTCTTCTAAGTCATAACCTCTTATACTATGTCTTGATGAGGTTCTTTAGATTTGGTGGTTGTTTTCTTTTTATGTAAGTGGTGATCTGAGGACTGAGTCCAGGGTGAATAAGGTCATTATCTATGGGATCCACGTTTGCCTCAAAAATGCTAAAATTTCCCTTTATCTTGCCATTTTATTTTTAAGGGTACAGAACTGAAATGTGGGAAGCAACCTAATAACCAAAATGCACAAAATTATGTCTTCCTCAAGGATAGTAGAGAAAGCACTGGAATTTTGTATACGATTAATAAATATCCCTTGTTATTCCTGCTAGGTATGAGGTTCTAAGCAACTGTGTTGTTATATACTGAGGTCATGTGTTTGAGATCCTTGGTAATCTTACTTTAATATTAGTTGAGAGCAGGATATAGGAAGTACTAGGCAAGGTAGCATTTGGTCTCTGGATGGTTCTTCCCTTGAGAAAAATCAATGATTTTCTGTTTCCTTAGCTACTCTGTTAAATGGGTTGTCATGCATTCACTGGTCATCCAGTAAACATTTATTGAGCACTGGCTACATCCTGCTATATACTGTGCTAAGAAGAGGGACAGTAAGATAAAACATGGAAGGAGACATACAAGCAACTGATTGAAAAGTCCTGTGGTAGGTGCCAAGGCTTAATAGTTAACTCTAATCACGGTATGTACGAAGGGGAGAACCACCAATCAATCCTGCTTTCTGAAGGGGTGGGAAGATGCTCAAAGTGTTTTACAGACAGATGCCTAAGTTGAATTGTTATGAAGAAAGAGTAGAGCGTTTAGGCATAAAAGGAGTAAAGAGGTGTTTTTTTTTTTTTTTTTTTTTTTTTTTTTAAGAAAGAAGGGGGATGATAGGCAAAGTCCTGGTTATTTAAAATGGTATGGACCATGCTGGGTAACTGGATGGTTGTTCAGTTTAGTTGGAAAGAGAAAGGAGAGTGTTGGGGAAGGAGTTTTGAGAGGAAGGAAGGGAATGGTCGTAGATGACTTGGAAGGTCAGCCTAAAGAGTTTGTTCTTTATTCTGAGGGCAATAGGGAGCTATGGGAGGGTTTTAAAAATGAAATAGCAAGGCCAGAGTTTCACAATGTGAAAGGCAAGAGCAAGATTGGGATTGGGAGATAATATCACAAGTTAGTATGTGTTGTCAATGAACTTTAGAGCAAAGATTGCAAATGAAATGTTTTACTAGAAATTGCTATTATTATTACTCACACACATAGTGATTTTTGAAGCTCAGAAATTAAGCATTACTGGCTAAAATCAGTTCAAGCATGTGGTTAAATACCATTCAAACGAGCACATTATGCCTCTCTGTTAACCTACCTATTTATGTCTCCTGTTCTTCTGCACTGGGAAAATAAAGTGAAGATGCACAGAAGACTACATGAACACATGTGAAAAGAGAGGCAAGTGGATTATTGCCCACCTTCATAAAGTAGGAATGTCTGATATATGTGTCTGCAGGTGTATAAGGAATAGTGGTATAGAGTAGAGCTTGAGTCAGAGGAACTGGGCTTGGGAACAAGTTCTATTACACATTAGTCATATGACTTTGAAAATAGTAATTAATTTCTCTGAGTCTCAGTTTGTTCATCTTTAAAATGGGGTAACTGATGGGTACTGTGGCACACATTTATAGTGCCAGCTACTCGGGAGGCTGAGGTGGGAGGATTACTTGAGCTCAGGAGTTTGGGACCAGCCTGATTGACATAGCAAGACCCTGTCTCTAAAAATCAAAAATAAAATAAAGTAAAATAAAATAAAATGAGGTAACTGATTCTTAACTATTTTATAGGGTCGTCGTGATAATTTATTAAAGATAGTGTTTTAAGAACAACAGAGTTAAATTTATGCATGCTTTCAAAATCAAGATATCTCTGAGTAATACCAATAGCAATAAATCATGAAATATTATATCATTAGAGAAATTTTCTGCAAAATGCTATAAATACAAATATGTATTCCAGAAACTATCTTACTATCTTCAGGCTTACCCCTCTTTGATTTGCTTCTCATTCTGTAAATTGTTGTAAAAGTGTAAAAATTTACTTTTTGGTTTTAAAATTTTACCATTCTGAATGTTACAATGATCATTTTTCCAAGCAAATAGAAACATTTTCAGGGCTAGCTGCATAGAATACACAGAGGAAGGGTGGTTAGTCAGTGTACATTTTTGTGTGTGTGAGCATAATTGTTTAGTACGTTGAGAAGAGAAATTCAGGTAAAATCATATCACTTGTTCATTTATCTGGCTCAACTTTGCTATAAAATTATATCCATAAGGAAAAAGGAGATTCACGGAGTTCACCTTACTTATAAATATTCCTTCAGCATTTATTCATTCACCAGATATTTATGTAACACATTATTAGATCTTGATCAAAAGCAGGTGATGTGAAAGCTGTCAGGATCAAAATGGAGTCACTTGTTAAAAAACACCCTGGCAAAGAGAGCTGGGGAAGTCTACAAGGAGAGGGCTCTCATGCATAAATGCCTGATAACAAAAACTGTCACAAGAAAACTCTGCTAAAACTGCAACATTGCACAAAGCCCAACACAACCTTAAAGAAAAAATATTTTTTGAGAGGATATCTGCCTAGCAGCTGCCCATCCACCCTCGATATGCTGCCAGCCTTGTCATTGATCCTTGTAGCCAAGGATAATTATCTCAAAACAAGTATGTAATTCTCCTCATGTTGCTTTAAAAACTTTTGTCTTTCTTTACCTCCCTGAAATGCACTTAATTTGCTATGGCATGCGTATTCTCATCGCAATGCCCTATTCCTGAATAAACATCATTTTTTTTAGAGAGCCTGTCTCTGTTGTTTAGGTTGGCAAATTATATCCATAAGGACAAAGTAGATCCTCAGAGCTCACTTTACTTACGAATATTCCTTCAATAGTCATTCACCAAATATTTATGTAACACATTAGTAGAGGTTGCTTGGGAGGATACATTGATGACATTAGAATTGGAAATTCAGAGTATTTCTGGTGGACTGCAAAACATTTGCGACTCTGTCAAACTTTGAAAGTTTAGTCACTTTTTTAACATTCTCTTTATTTGCAAAGTAATTACTATGGCACGATCACATAGAAATGATTAGAGCCCAGGAGAAGAACACTGTTGAGCCGCAGTCAGTTACCTTTGTTTGGGATTGCGTGGAATCAGCTAGGCTGTTTGGGGAAATGAAATTAATATCTATAGACCTCACCATGGTGGAAAAAAATTGTTACCTGAAAAAAGAGGCTCACAAAGAATTTAGTTTTTTCTCCTTTGTCTTAGAATCTCAAGATCTAAATCTCCAACTACTGGACCAAAATTGCTTGGGTTCCTGGCCAGTAATTTTTTAAAGCCAGTGTGCTGTCCAATGTACTGAATCACGAGGTTTAGGGTGGCCCATGTCATCAGGATGATTGAAGTAACAGCACCTGTGGCGGGTACTTACGGGGGGGGGGGGAGGGGGGCAAAAGACTTTGAAGTCTTTTCCTCTCTAGTTAGACAAACTGGACTTGAGAGACATGTTGAGTCTTTTAAGTGAGTCTTCCTTGTTTTTATAATTATGTTGCAAGCTCATTTGAGGCCTTTCATGCTTACACGTGTCCTTTTTGCCCATCCGTGTTGCAAATTGATGGTGTTAGATCTAAATTACCAGACAGTAGACAATGCTCACATATTTTTCTGAATAACATACTTTGTCAATTCCCCTTATAACTATTAAACAACCAAAATAAGAGAGTACTGGCATTACTTTATTTCATAAATGTAATTTATATCTCATTCCAATCCACATTATCTAGCACCATCTAGAATGTAGATGATGCTAGTTATAAGATGAGATATAGAAAAATGGTCAAGTAGAAATGTTATGTCTTAAGCATATACATATGGGGCAACTAAAAAACTAGAAAGAATAACATTTTAACAAATTGGAAATCGTATTTAAAGGGCACATAGTATTATACCTCAGGGTTTTAAAAGTGCATAGTTAATTTGTGGAAGAAAATAGAAGCAGTGGAAACAGTACAAAATGTTTAAGTCAGAAGTTGGCTAGGCTTGTTCTCTCAGGGAAGCCATTTTATGTCTGAAACTCAGTTTCCCCACCCGCTAAGTGATGAACATGCAGTATCTATTTCACAGCTTTGTTGACTGATTATACTTCATGAAGTAACACAGGTAAGACTTTTATGTAAACCGTAAAGTAAGATAGCATATCTTTGTGGTCAAAGCTCCTTTTCTTCTTGCCAGAGTCCATGGATTCTATCATTTATTTCCCTCTCTTTTTGTACAAATAAAAAAATGCTGCATTTCATATTTCTCTTGACCGACATTTCTTTGTGAGCTCTTTGCTGTTCTAGCTGGTACCTTCTGCTTCCTTTTGCACTTGCTCTTTGCTCTAGAATCAAGTGTTCCGGGTTTTGTTCCCTCCACAATAGCTAATGACAAGTGTGTGAAAAGAACTGAGGAATAAAAGCCTTTGTTATACTGAGTTATTAACAAAGGCAACTTTTATTTTAGCAAGAGCAAAAAGGCATCATTACTATTGGTCACTGCACAGAGATTGGAAATATTTTAATTATAACGAATTTTTGTTGCAGTAGTGTTCATTTTAATGAGATAACTTTCTAGTTTTATCTTTTCTGACATATTTTCACATTTTGTCCACTCATTTTTTTTTCATTTCTAAGAATAAATAAAAAGCATTTTGAGGAATATTTTTTGATTGCAGCTCACTGTGAGTGACTAAATAACAATGAATAAAAAACATGGCCCTTCTTTGGAGGGGTATGCTTTTTCTCCCTATTTCTAAATATATGAAAACTAGGAAATCTTAAGAAAGTAGCTTAGAAATAAAATTTTAGACAAATGGGTGAGAGACTGAATTTTCAAGATAGTGATGACTTGTAAGGGTGCATAAACATACTGGGGAGTATTGAAAACAAACTACTTCATTCTGAGTGTTGAAAGAAATAACATCTATAGGAGAAACGGCCAATGCAGACCAGACTAGATGTGGTAACTAACAAAAAGAAAGATTGATGTGGCTGCGTTCCAGGTATCTTGCTCAGTGCCAGGAATAAGAAAATGATATTACAATGAATACTATAGGAGTTATGTTTCAAGGTAATAACATATTTTTTTAAATTTTATCTTCATATCCTTTATGGTATTAATCAGGAAAAAAGGCATCCAATAAAAAGATGTGAGTTGAAGGAAGCATAGATGTGGAAACCACTGCTGGAAGAAGTCTTGCATAGGCTCTTAAAATAACTGAACTTTGAGATAGAAATTCTCAAGTTTTTAACTCTATCAAAAGGTCAAAGAAAATTAAATCCATTCTCCTAAATATTTACATTTGTAAAAGTCTTTACAGTTTATACAGTGGTTTTGCATAAGTTATCCCTTTAAATTAGTGAATGTGGGCAATGTCCAAAGCACCACGTTGCAAGGAAAACATGCTTTTCTATTCAGAATGTTTAAATCTTGAGGAGATCTGGGGTGTATAAGCAACTGATTACAATACTATGGAGGCTCAAGGAAGAAACCAACAAAGGATATAAAAGTAATTTAGAGGAGGAAACTGTAGGTGACATCTATTATTTTGTCTCTCCTACCTCCTTTTCTTTTGGAAATTGTCCCTTTCTCTCACCATATGATTCTGATAAGCCTGTCAATCAAAGGGCAGTGCCTTCCCTGCCCCTACAGATGTGGTCACATGAACCAAGGTTGTAGCCATTGTGATTCATTCATTTGGAGCCTCTTTTTGGGTAATTAATGGATGTTTGAAGAGAGAACCTCTCTGTCCTTCTGAGGGCAAATTTTATGTAAGTCTGAAGATGCTCGTGGCTATCTATTTCTACCACATGGAAAGAAACTTTTGGAAAATGTAGCCAATCCAAAAGAAATAGAGCCAAGAAATGAAGAGAGAACATTTTGGGGCAGATGGATCTAGCTCTGCCAAAGCCACTCAACTTCCAACATTGTAACTTATATAAGCCAATATATTTCATATTTGCTCGGGTGTATTTGAATTGTGTTTCTGTCATTTATACCCAGAAGAGTTCTGAATAATACAGAGACTCAATTCTTTTGAACCAAGGTCCTAGTTTTATCTATCTATCTAGCATCTATTTTCTTCAAGATTTCTCTGTACCTTAAAGTGAGGATAAATGCATTTATTAATTCAGCAGGTATTCCTTGAGTGTCTTCCAAGCACTGGAGAGGCACTGGTTATTACGTACATCTCTCCATTTCCTTTTACCATTCCTCTTAAGAGCTGTGAAATACTGTGTCTATTAAGCTGATTGAGTATCCCCATGATCATAGCATGAATGTCATCAGAAGGTTTTGTACTCTTTCAAAGTGGAATTTCTTCCTCTGACATTGTGAGTGTTCAAATTATCACTGGCATTTATAAGTGTATATTCTGGAGGGATCCACATTTTGTCTGTGATTTCAAATAGATAAACAGGGAAGTGTCATGAAAGAAAAATCGCAGAAATATACTTCCAAGCGAGTGTAGTTACACTTATAGTGGTGTAGTGACTGGTCCCGTTTCCACATTTATTCAACAGCCTTTAAAGTCTGAGACATTTGTGAACTTGATTTGACCCAGATAAAGGGGAGAAGGGGACACTATTTTTCCTGTCTGCCTTTTGATTACCTATTTTCTCTTCCATCTGTGTCTGAGTATACATATATTATAAACCAAGCTTTCATATTCATGGCAGCATCATGTGGAAATTAGGCTTTCCATATGTTAATTTTATAGATAACTGAAATCATCGTTTCAAGTGACAAAATTGTTTCATTACATTAAACTATTTGAAATGGATCTTTAAAAATGCATTATATATTTCCATGTTTCCTTAAGCAAAGTGTGGTAATAATAATATAGCTACCTAAATGGATTCCATGTAGTGGGCCCTAGATTGGCCATTTGCATTCATTCTGACCTACTACTGTGAGGGAGAAGATGCAATTCCTATTTAAGAGAGCAGTAAACTGAGAATCAAAATAGTTAAGTAACTTAGCCAAAATCACAAAACCACAGGGGTGTAGAGCTGGAATTTGAACTCAGATGCGTCTGACTTTGCAGCTGCTATTTTTAACAAAATGTCATCATTAAGAACATAAAGTGTGTGCTTTGCAAAGACTAAATGATGTTCTTCATGGCTATAGGTAGTCTAAACTAGTTGTCCTGGTGCAAATGGCCCCACATTGCTCTTTCTTTTGAGTTATGTCTGCCTTTTATAATTTTCCCTTAGTGTTAGAATGGTAACTATAACTCTTTGCTATTGTGAGTAGACCTGGCTGTAACAATATGTGCCCTCTATTTCAGTTGATTGCTTCTTATCTGCTTTAAAGCTAAATAAGTTTGCTAGGAAAATGGTCCTAGGTCCTTTGTGTAGCCATGTAGAAGCAATAATGATGATAATAACATAGTGATGATTTATTGAATACCTTCGATAAGCCACTAGATGTATTATATATGGAATCTACTTAATCCTCACTTTTAGACATTTCTGTTGGTTGTTCAGGACTTTATCCCCTTAATTTCTAGGTCTCAGGTAAATATTGGCTGATAAATGATACCATGCTTAAGTGAGCTGCTTGGATACCACCCACAAATATACATAAACACTCACACACACATATAAACACACACACACACATATATACACATACATGAATAGTTAGAACTGCTGTAAAGAACTAAACTTTTTGCATATATGTGTGTGTGTGTATATATATGTATATATACTCACAAACTGCTTACATTGATATTTCTGCTTCTGGCTAAATATTTGCAAGGATAAAGATTGAAATGAGGAAACCCAGAATGGTGACATGCCAAGAACACCTTTGACAGAGTCATGATATGCTGATTTGGAAATAATTTAACTGCTTCCACTAAGCACCAGAAAGTTTGAAGACATTTTATTAATCCATATGATTACACATTATTATGTATCCTCAGTACCAGAGCTACAAAAGATAGGAAGTTTATCTTTGAATGAATGCTCCTCAATTATACCAACACCAACGTGTTTTGTTGTAATAGTTCTTTGGAGCCATTAGGTGGTTAATCTGTAGAATATGAATATACATTGTAAAGCACGAGGGTGCTTGATGATTTTGCAAAATTTTCATTGTAAATGTATCCTTAGTAAAATAAATTTTGCTGCAATATCCCTATTTGAGCAATATTGCTATGGAGTTTTCTGGATTTTTATACATTTATCTAAATGTAAATTAAGGGCATGGATTTTGATATTTTCTTGATTTTTTTAAAAAATTGAATCAATAAGTTTTTCCTGTCAGATTTTGGGTTCAAAATGAAACAGAAACAGTGGTTTTCTGGAAGGAGCTAGAAATAGCTAGATAGATTGATTTATTTGTTTTATTTTGGTTTTGAAGAAAGCTTTTAAATGACGTATGTATCATAGTCCATATGAATTTTCTCTGAGCTAAAATTACTAAGTAGAAGTGTGTGTGTGTGCAAATTTGCATATATGTTTCTGTGATGTGGCTAGATACTGCCTACTCAAATGCTGAGACTATTGAACTTTACAGATGTGATTCAAGTTTATATTTGGACCTACATCTACAAGTATCTAATAGAAAATTAATATTTTCAGAGAATTGCATATTTTAAGCATGACTTTGTCCTGCTTTTTACTAAACCAAAAAAAATTTGAACTAAAACTATAACTTAGACAGTTATAGAATACTATAGAGCTTAGCAAATTAGTCTTGAGTATCTTCATTTAAAAGTCTTCATGTATTATTACTTAGACATTTTAGGAAAAATGTACATAAGAGAAGGAAAGACGTTAAAGGACATCTAGCTCAACCATCTTTGGGTGCTCCAATTTATTCTCTTGATAGCCCCTCTGCTAGTAAAAATCTGCCTTGATTCAAAGAGATGATTCATTATATTAATGACTTAGTTTAATATTTCCACCTTAAATATTCTTGGAAATTTGGACATATTTTTAAGTTTCTTACATTTATGTTTTACTCTGTTCTGATTACCTTGTTTCAGGACTCTGGATCTCATTAATAATTATAATCAAAGTGTTATTAAATATTGCAGTATTTTAAAAAATCTAGCTCTTCTGCCTACCATGAGATTTATACTGTGAAGATGTGATTTATTAGAATCCTGATTTTCACCAGGATAGTATCTGAGAAAAGCCAGAGGAGATCCTGAAGGTTTAAATTTGGAGATATAAATGCAACGATAGTGTTTGGAAATGGAGTTATCAATGATAGTTATGTGTACCTGACCATGTCCGCTGGGGTAATTTAATGGAGTAGTTAGAACTGTTGTAAAGAACTACACTTTTAGAAACAGAAACTGATGTGATGCAACACTTTTTTCTATAAATCTTTTTGTCTAGGGATGTATATTAATTCTTTGGCAAAAGAATGTGTTTATGGCGGCTGCCATGGCCTTCATCCATGTTTTAATTGATTTTCCTTGGAAGGTTTTTACTTTTTCTCTCAGGTAATTCTACTGTGCATCATTTTCCACTCTAGACAGAGTAAACTCATGTCAGAAGTAGAGAATTCTGAAGTTTCGTATACTTAGAAGTAGATATCCAAGCAAGAACTGTGATAAATTTTGACTGCCAGTGGCTGCTTGTGTGACTTTGGGTTCATTATGCCTTTCCATCATTTCTATCTTTTTTAATGGAATAGTAATTATCTGTTTGAAATAGTTTAAATAATACTATTTAAGTGTTGTGTCACATCAGTTTGTTTTTCTTAAAATGTAGTTCTTTACAGTCATTCTAACTACTCCATTAAATTACATGGGGATAAATTTCCTTTTTTATCAAGGTTAACATGAGGATTAGGTGAGGTAACACGTGCAAAGCACCTAGCACTGTGCCTGACCAAAAGTAGGTGCTTGATAAATCTTCATTCCCATCTTTTTACTCTCCCGCTGCTCCAACACAAAGCAACAACATGCAGTTGTTAGTTGGATCTGATTTTTCCTCTTGAATTTTACAGCTGGATTAAGTGCACAGTTCTCAGCACTCCAACATTCAGAACTCCATCAGTACTGAGTTTCTTGTCTCAGTCAGAGTTTGTTCTGGTAACTATTGTCTTACGTTGGTCATTGTCCTTTTATGACATATGGTACCCACCATAATTGGAATCTTAATGCTTTAAAAGTACTTTTCAGATGTCTTCTCAGTCTTCTTGTTGTGACTCTTCATTTCCAAGTTCTTTTTCTGGGTTTTTGAGACATGGACTTCTATTTTGAATGATCCAACATCAAAGTGTCCTCATTGATTTGGTCTGGCAAAAGTCATAAAGGTGGCTCTGAGAGATTGCAGATCCTAAATTCTGATGTTCTTCATTACTATGCCAGCTATTTACTCCTTTGCTGGAGGACTCTGGGAGTGCTCCAATATTTCTTTTCCCAAGTACCTACACTTCCTTTGATACCACCCTTACTTTTTAGGATTGTATACACCTTTGCTGTACTTGATTTTTCATGGGGACCTTAATTCACAACGTTAGTCGATTCTCCTCTCAAAGCTAGGATGACTCTTGTCTGAGAAGTGAGATGTGTTGTAAGACCATTCAGTAGAAAAGAGATGTCTTTCACTTCAAGTTTTTGATGCATATGCAATTGAATCCAAGTTTACAAGTTACCTTAGAGAACCATCCAGGGCTGGACCCTGGTAGTCTCCAAGTCTAGATGGGCTTTCTATCCGTCAGAATACTGCCCTCTAACCACCTTATAAATGCTCACCCTCCAATCACCCATCGCAGAGACAACTCATTTAGGCTTTGGACAGCTTTGCATATCAAGTCCATTTCATTTCATTTAATAGACAATTCTGTAAAGCTTACTGTGTGCAGACACTGTTTTGGGTGCTTCATAAATATTGACTGATTTAATCCTTAATAATTGCCCCTTTGTTTTGCTGGTTCTGCCCCTTAAGGGGCGATAAAGCATCTGTAATACCTTTCTTGGGTAACAGCTGTTAAATACTTTGAAGACAACCACCAGGTTCCCCAGAGTCTACTCTTTTTCAAATTAAAGAATCCCAGTCCACTCAATTGTTCCACATACTGCATCTTTGTGAGCTATTTCACATCCTGACCACTCTCCTTTGAATGTCCTTTGATTTGTTAATGACTCTTTCAGAGATTCTGGCCCACAGATGTGTTTTGCTTGGCACAGTGTCTTTTTCATTTGTTTTGTTTTTAAATACAAAAGAAAAAGCAGAAGGAATTTAAATGCCTTTCTGCAGGGCACTGCATTCTCCAGCTCCAAGGTTCCATTAGTGCCCATTGTTTTACTACTGGCTTCACTCAACTTGGTCCTCAAAGGAGTCTGAGATCCCTGCCAAAGTATTATGTCCAGAACTGAACCTAGATATAGTCAGGACAGTCAAAGCCCAGTCGTGGAGGTTCTTCATGCTATGATGCTATCAATACTACAAATTTAGATTTGTGTCTTATAGCATATTTCTTTGCAATGCATTTTTAACTGATAGTCACTCCTCTACGCAGCCTTTGAAGCTGAATTTAATCATTTTTACCTTCAAAATAAGGAGTCCACTTGTACTAAAGCATTATTGAAGAGTGTATAGTTTATTTATTTATTTATTTTTGAGACAGAGTCTTGCTCTGTTGACCAGGCTAGAGTGCAGTGGCATCATCATAGCTCACTGCAACCTCAAACTCCTGGGCTCAAATGATACTCCTGCCTCAGCCTCCCAGGTAGCTGGTATTACAGGCATGTGCCACTACACCTGACTAACTTTTCTATCTTTAGTAGAAACAGGGTCTTACTTTTGCTCAGGCTGGTCTCGAACTTCTGAGCTCAAGTGATCCTCCTGCGTTGGCCTCCCAGAGTGCCAGGATTACAGGTGTGAGCCACCGTGCCCAGCCCACTGTATAGTTTATTGACAAATTTTAAAATGAAAAAAGAAGAGAAGATTTATAGAACATAGCATTTTCCTCCAGGTCTCTTTTCTTAGCCTTACAGGTGTGTTGGGTCTTCTCTAGTCTCTTACCCCCTTTCACCACAAGCACTTAGCTTTATTGATTCCTGCTTCCCTTCTCAGAATCCTCTCTCTGGGGCTTCTCAATCTTTTCCCCTTAATTATGTAGAACAATTTAGTCCTGGCCCAGCTGTGCCAAGCCTAGCCATCACTCTTATCATCTCCTTACCCAACAATAGACCCTCCACTAATCAGGATCTACTTTCCATAGACAGCAGCAAGTGATTGCAATAACCAAAATGTATTTTTTCCTATCACAATAATGTCAGTTGTTTTAGAGCTAGGCAATGTATCTGACCTCCGTCTCTCTTTTACAGATGAAGAAATCCTGATCCAGAGAGTTCACATTAGTTAATGAGGATAACACAGCTAAGTAACAGAGAGGTAGGCATAGAAGAGCACTGAAGATTTCCAGGCTCATATATATAACATTGCTCTCTATAGAATGTTACTAGAAACTGTACTTACATGGGGGCTGTCACTAAGTGAAACTATGATTAGTCTTGGTGATAGTATTTTAGATTTAATCTTACCAACACCAAAGTGGATAACTGAATTTCAAGGAAGTTCAATTAAAATTGTGACTGTGATGGGAAAGTTCCAGAAAATGGCTTGAATTTCTCTAATTCACTGTGTAGATGCTGCCATGTTCTGTATCATGTCTTGACTGATCTGGTGTTTTGTAATGAGGATAGTTTTTGTTTTACCTTTTGTTAGTCTCATTGGCAACCTTCCTCTCACCTTGCATGTAAGATATAGTTGCTGCATCTCAGATTATAGCTAAAAGGCTACTCTATTCTCTCCCTACTGAGTTTTGGTTTAAAGTACCTTTTGGATCTCCTGATACAGAGCATTTTGCAAAAGGTAAAAAACTGTGAAATGAGCATTTCCAGCTATGCTAACATTGGAATCTAATGCAGCAATATTACAGAATGATGGGATTTTAGAGTTGGAAGGATCTTATAAATCATCTAATCTGATTCTCCCCTACTTTTAACCATGAGGAGATTTAGGACTGAAAAGGTCAGTCTTTTGCTGACAGTCATAGAGACATTTAGTTTCAGAACCAAGAATAGAATTCGGCTGCCCTAACTCCAGTCTAGTTGCACAACTCCATATAGATTTCATGTAAAAGCAAATAAACAAAACAGTCTAAACAGTCTATTTCCCAGCATTGTTTTGTTTTTGTTGTTAGCAAAGGGATCATGTGCTACTTACAGTAATCTCTTAAAATTTTATAATAATCCTTGCATTATCCTGTTAAATTGTTGCTGTAGCTCTGTGCATAATAGATTGAAATCCATTATTTATAATGCCATCTTGTTCCTGTTCAAATAACATTGTCCTTATGACTAAAATTTTATGGATTCGTACTTAATTTCATGGCAGAATAAGGTGATAAATCATTAGAGCAAGGAGTTTTCTTTGGTGAATTCAATTCAACAGGTACTTTTTCAAATACCTACTCTGTGCTTGGCATTATCCTTGGCACTTTTGTGGATTCAGAGGCAATATATAGTATGGCTTTTAGCCTGAGATAACTAATATCCTGCTTCTGAGTGTCCAGAAATGCCTAAAGAATAATACAGTGTTGCCTCTACAGAAATGGTATAGGGCACTGACTTTGAGGTCAGGCAGTACTGAGTTTGCATCTTGATTCTGCTATTCATTAGCTGTGTTATCTTGGGTAAGTGATTGTAGTCAAGTCTCAATGTCAACATCTGGGGATAAAAATAGCACTTACTTCGTTGGGTTATTTCAAAGATTCTGTTAAAAGGACAGAAATCACTTAGCACATGACTGACATGTAATGCACCAAAATGTTAGCTAATGTTTAAAATCTTAATCATTTTATGTTAGTGAAGTCTCTATCTTCAAAGCACACAGGGAGGGAAAGCCGATTACCTCAATGCATTTAAGGGGAGAAAACTGTGGCTTTGGATCTGAAATATCTAGGTTTTATGGATTGATTGACTACCAGTTGATTGATTTAGATCTGTTCGTGTGGCTCCGTGGAGCCCATTTGCCCACAACAGCGATCTCAAACTTTGAAGACGAATCCTAAGGGTAAAGTTGGGAATAGCAATCTCTTTGCTGTGGTTATATATTCAATTCAATTTTGAATCATTTGTTTTCATGAGAAGTATCCTCCAGATAGAAGTATCCCTCCCTTTGACTGTCAGTGTTTCCTTGTCCCCTTGAGTTCTCAGACAAAGGCCTCCTGATTGGATGTCAGTTACTTGGAGTCTCACCCTGCCTTATCTCTAACACATTCTGTTGTTGTTAATAAATTAGTCCCTCAGAAAAAACATTTGAACCAAATAGTACAAAGTATTTTGGAAAGACTTGAAGTATTCTATTTGATGATCAAAATAATTAAATGAATTAACTAATTACTTGCCAAATTGATCCTTCCTTTTTTTCTTCCTTCCTTCCTTCCTTCCTTCCTTCCTTCCTTTCTTTTTTCTTTCTTTCTGGTATATATATTCCTTTTTTTTAACAGAGAAAACTGAATGTGGAGAACAAAAATGGTCTTAATGCATCTGTATAATCTGAAAATATAAATTATGGATAATTTAAAATGAAATGTTTCTTAAACAATTTTGCAGTCATGCTATTAATAATCATTTCACAAAGCGGTGATATATACCAGAGCATATTGGAATATTAGGGATTCATGAATTGCTGTCAGTTTGAATTTGTATATATTTTCTCATCACTAAAAATCTGTGATCTAGTTTGCAAAGGGAAAAAAGGTCCTGTAAAATAAGAATGTTGTTAAACGTTTGTGTGAGACAATTTCTGTGTGTGCAAAATTAATCAGAGATCTAAAACACGTATTTGGATAATTAATGTCAGTGAAGACTAAAGACTTGTTGCCTAAAACAACCAATTAAGATACTTTTTTCTAGAGTCATCTAGATGTTTGTATCCATTCTCCTATTCAGTTTGTATGTCTGGACAGAGCTTCTTTTAGAAAATTGATCAACTAGAAGAAAATTCTGACAGTAAAATAATTGAGAATTTGAAGGGCTGAGAAAAATGACACAACTCTAATATATTAGAGTTGAAACCTGGGACTTGTGAATTAACACCACACCATTTTTTAAAATATGAGAAAATATACACTAGAATCAAACAAATAATCCTAAATCCAACCAAGAGAAGAAAGAGCACTTCCCTGTGAAAGAAAGCATTCCCACAAGTTCTTATTTCCTTCCACTCCTGAGTTTGTAGGCATATAGATAGTTCCAAAGCCAGGAAACATTGCATTTTCTATACTTTTTTATCTTCTAGCCATTTTCTGAACCATCCAAACCAATACTGCTCTTTTCAATTGTAGCCTCTCTCTGTATGTCAACTATTCCTTTATTAATTCAAGGGGATGAATACAAAATAAACACAGTTCTCTGAGAGAGTCCAGCTTACCTACAGTGCATGTCTCCCTCTCACACCACTCTCTGCTTTGTTGCTCTCTCTCTCTCAGTTATTTCCAACATGCTCCCAGGGCTTGTGCATTGCATAGTTGGGTAGGATTAAGAAAAGAAAGACAAGAAAAGGGTGTCCAGCGGCGTTTGTACCAAGAAGCAGTGCTCATTTGTCAGTGCCCTTCCTTGCTATGCCGGTGTGGGAACAGAGCATTCAACCATGCAGGGTAAATAGCAACTAGCCTAGTGTAACCTACAAAGGCAGTGAAAAGCCCATGGAAGCAAGAGCTGAGTTTAGAATATTTATTTCAACATTTCTTTATTTTACAGATAAGCAATCTTAAGTTGAGACATAAATTTATTTATAACTAAAAAATAACTGGAATCAGGATTCATGAGATATTCTTTGTAGTTTGTTTTTAACTATTTTAGAAATTTTAGTGGAAAGATAGCAAAAAGTAAAATACAGAGAGAAATGGAAGGCTTCTAGTTTCCTAAGGGTGGTCTAGTTTATTTATCTAGCTTTACAGAAGGTTAAAGCCTCTGTCCTTATACTGCAGCCATGCAGAGTAGGAAACCCCTGATCTTGTCACTACACAACCTGCCCCTTCTTAATTACCTGGAATAAATCCTATTTCAGTTTGTGGGGTCTATCTTGCTGCTTCTCTAGGCTTGCAAGTTTTCCCTTTTTTCTTTGGTTGGATTTCAAATAATGTACTGAGTGTGGCACCTGAATTATTACAGTCAGTTACCTGTGTATTCTATGGGCAATTTAAAATTGGCTTGGGTTAAAATGGAAAACTTCACACTAATCATAAGAAACTCTTAAGAGCCACAGCAATTCAATCTGGTTCACATAATAATAGCAATAAAGAAGAAATTGAACATTTTTTTCTCTCTTGCAAAGAGCTAAAAACAATTTACAGATTTTCTTATTAATCCTCACAGAACTATAGCCATTTTGCTAATGGGAAACTCAACCACTGAGGTCATGAGGCTGAGTGTGTACAGGAACTCTAGGCACTCTAGTCTAGTCTTGGAAGACTTCATTTCAAGTCTCTTGGTGTTGCTAGCTTGCTGTTTGATGGTAGTCAGATTGCACAATTCTCTGAACCTCAGTTTACTCATCATTTCAATGGGAGGAGTTGGACCAGATAATCTCCAAGATCCCTTTATAGATAAGCTCTAAGTGATTTCACAGAGATCTGAACCCACTGCTTAGATTTTCTTACTCTTAATAGCCCTGCTTAAAGTCCCCCCTAAGGCTCTGTAACTTTACTGTTCTTCTAGTTCTTCCCTGACTATAAATTTTCTTTTTCTCTTTTTCCGGAGAGGGATAAGAAATACAGTGATGCCTTTTCTGTGTTAGGCAGTGGCCAACCAGTAACTGTAGAGAGAATGAAGCAGTAATTGGACAATTACCCTATTTATCCCTGGTGAAATCCTAACAGTTGTTCGGGATGTTTTAAGTTTCTTTCATGACCCAACCTTACTCCTGTCCCTTTATTCTAAACATCTCACCTTCTACTTTTGCATACTGAAGCCGTCCTTCACGAGTTCTTTCGATGTCCTTCCTTCAAAATGTTTCTGCTCTTAATTCAACCTTTTCTTACATTCCCTTCCAATACTACCATACTCTCATCTCAGAGGAGGAAGATAGTTTTTGTCATCCAAAGGTAACCCTCTATAGTGGTCTTAATCCAATGACCAATTCTTCCCAGGCAGTGGTTCTCATACCTACATACATATTAGAATCACCTGGGAAAACTAGTAAATAATGCAGGGACCTTCCCTATCCAAAACAATTTAATCAGAATCTCTGCAGATCAAGAACAGGCATTTGTATTATAGTAATGGTCCTAGGTGAGTCTTATGTTAAGAAATAGTTGATAACCAGTACCTCTGGCCTCTTGATTCATTAATTAATCTTTGTTTATTCTTCAACTTTAATCCATTTTACTGGCTCTTTCCCTCCAATCTGCAAATGTACTCAGCCTTCTGTTGTCCTGATAAAACCACTTCCCTGGTCCCTCAGGCTATGATCCCCTGCGTCATCTTCTCTCTCACTTCACTTCCTCAGTGATTCTACTCCCAGTCAGCCCTGAAGTACCTTTCTACACAGTCTCGGTATGGCCAAGAAAGTCCTTCCCTCTTCGCCCCTCCCCCAGGCTCTCTTCAGGGCCTCACATTCCTGATCACCATCACCTCTGTGAGGGTCTTTCTTCCCTTGGCTTCTGTGATTCTGCATTCTCTTGGTTTCCTCCCCAGGTCTCTAAAGTTTCTTTTAAAACTATATCTCTCTGAGTCCCCAAAGAGTACTTCTTACTGTTCTATTCCAGTAACTCTTAAATTCTGAATTTATTCTCTACCCCAAAGTGATTGCCTAAGTTTAAATGATCACATGCATGAAAATGAGTCTGAAATCTGCATCTTTCTCCTAAGTTGCAAATTATACCTCACCAGGAGAGAGCTTCATCTTGTTGTTCCTCTTCCTCTTCAAACTCAATGTGGGCAAACCAAGCTCGTCTTCTACTGATTCCATCCCTTCTCTACGATTCCCCATCGAACTTCAGCCAACACTGTCTTTCCAGTTTTCTGGGCTTCAAAGCTCTGGTGATTTTCCACTCATCTCTCTTTTATTCACCCCCACCTAATGTCCCATACATCTCCACGTTGTGTCTATTTTATCTTTGTAATGTGAAGACATCTATTTCCTTCTTCTCGTTTCTAATTCTTACTCAAGCCCTTGTTTTAAGCCACATATCAAATATCCTGTCTCCCATCATGGCATCCCAGACTCTCAGCCAGAATTAGCTTTTCCCTCCTCATTGGGCCCAGGGCACTTTGTGGGTTGGTATGACATTTAACACATTCTACTTTTTAATATATCACTACATGTACAGTCTCCACCACCTAATTGTAAACTCTCCTCAATGTCATATAACGCATCTTTTTGTTTGGTGGAGTTAGTATCAAAAACAAGAGACTTACAATTTATCTGAGGAAACAAAAATGTCTCCCCACTTTTCCTCCCCCGGGCCCCACACACATACAGACACAATACAGTGGAAATGGCTATTCCCATAAAGCACAAGGATGGCACAGAGCTCTGTGAACATAGGCCATGCTTTTATAACAATGATCCAACACACTAGCACATATTTTACATGTGCCATTTCATTCAAACCCCCAACAAACCTGCAATTGTGTTTTATGTGCTATGAGAATCCATTTTACAGATGTAGAAACTGATGTGCAAAACATTAAGTACCTTTCCCAAGGTGATACAGCTAGTAATGGGAGAGCAGCAGTCAAATTCAGGTGTGGAAGCTTATGTCCTTAGCATCGTGTGATTTCATTAGATTAAATTGGACTCCGTGTCATTCAGTGAGAGTTGGCGGAGCAGGGAGGAAAACTCTGTTAAGGGAAGTTTTGTGGACAGTAAAGAGATGCTTTGTTGTTGAAAAAGAGTAAAATTTTCTGCCTAGTCTTCCTTTTGACTCTAATTGTTCTTGGAACTTCCCAGTTGCAGAGTCACACCCTGAGCAGCAGGTAGCATGGGGGCTTTCAGTTTCCTGTGTGAGGACACTCTTATAAAGTGCCAGCTCCCCTGATCTATCAGTCCATCCATTGTATCATCTCTCCTTTCATCCTGAAGGCATCATCTTTAAGCAATCCCAGTTAAAACGAGGAGAACCTTGGGCTTGGTCATGTGTTCTTATCAGCTAACTGCTGAGGAAAGATTAGTTCAACAGCCTTATGAAGTCCTCTCTAGACAACTCCTATTCGTGATAACGTCACTTGAAGAGAGCAGGGACCTATGTCCTTTACACAGCACCCATATGCTTTTGAGAACCTAGACAGTGCTTTCTTCTGAGTAGGAATCAATACTAATTTGCAAGCAACTTGAGGGTAAGGGAGCATGTCTTCCAATCTGTTTATCAACCTTAATATCTTACTAGGCTACTGACTCAGAATGCAAATTATCCCTGTTTCACAGATAAAGTGTGAATTTGCGTTATGTGTTTTTGAGGAGAAGGAGAAGCGTAAGTGCTTCCTTTTGAAAGGGGCCCAATAATTGGTAGTTAAGAAGAACTGAATCGAACTGATTTGCAGTTGGGTCACTTATTCTACATCAGAAAAAAGGGAGAAATTGTCATTTCTGATAATGTTCTAGGTGATCCTGATAAGAGAAAAAGCATTTTTTCTTTTAACATAAATGTTTATGAACTCCCTAAATCTCTTTATGCTTTTAAGTTCCATTCTATGACAACAGATGATGAATAGGCCTGGTGTTTTGGTACCAATTGTAGTTTCAAGCTTGGACTCTGATAAATATTTCAGGATTGAATTCTTATTAGAAGTTCATTCAAATTTACCTACAATTATATCCTCTGAAGGTTATTTCATAACATGCATAGTGCTTTGGAATTTCTTTGTAATGTCAATTAAGATTATAGATTCTAGAACCAGCAGGATTGAATCAGCTGAGTTTGAATCTAATTTGAATCAAAGTTACACATTTGTTATATGTGTAACTTTGGACAAGTTACAGGACCTCTCTGTGCCTCAGTTTTCTCATCTGAAAAACAGATAATAAAAAAAAAACCTCATAGCCTGTCATCAGGATGAGATGACATAATTATATAAGCATAATAAGTAATCAATGTTAGCTACTATTTATTTTAGTAGATTTATTGAAATAATCTGGCTTTTGTATATTTCTTTTCAATGATCTCTTCTAATTATCTACCCTGTTTTTTTCCCTGTTTACCCTCATTCCTCCTTTTATTTTTGGGAAAACCAATTTGAACAATCCAAGTACCATAAGAATCTTTGAAGCTGAGCAGGGAATGCTGAGTGCTGGGTGACATTTCTGTCCTCAGCCAAAACCTTTTTCTCTTTCTGCCTCTGGGGCACATTCCTTGTTATTTCTGGCATTCAAAAGTGCTTTGTCTACGTATTTGGTTTTTTATTTTGTTTTAAGGAGGCATTCCTAAAAGTCTATGTTGGCCGGTATCCTGTTTATCTTTCAAAATTTTTTCATCAAATCTTCTAAACACATCCAGACCAAGACTAGACCCAAACCAGAATTTTTTTTTCTAGCGTGGTGCCAGATGGCACTTAGGTAGGGTAATAAAGGAAATCTGTTTCCTTCTAAACATTTTATATATCTGCAATAAATCTTAACTGACTTTAGATGAACAGCAATTTAGAAGTTCAAGTTGCAGGTGAAGGTTCAGGTTGAATTTCATTTTAATGTTTTATTTAAAATTGATTTTCTTTTGTGACTATGAATTAATGCAGCATCATTTTAGACAAAGCTTGTTGACAGGAAGTGACACAAATCCAGTCCAGATAACACTGTATAGGGCAGTTTTTTTCTGCTTATCTTTATTGATAAACCACAAGCAGGAAACCCTCAGGTCTTACCATGCCTTTGAAATATGGATAACATCAAACTCTGCAGTATTTAGCAAAGAAGAAAGAAATCTAAACACCATTATGGGTGCTGTCAGAAGTGACTGTGGTATTTATTCACAATCTAGCAGACTATTGAGGCTTAAAATGTATAACTTATTAGGTCATTGCTTTTGAATACAAATTATAATGATTTCAAGGTAATAGCATGTTTGAATTTCTATAATTTAAGAAAAAGCAAAAGCAAGGATAATTATATTTGCTTGAATTAAAACAGTTACAAATACATTAAAAAACCTTATAGAAATGGAAAGAACTGTGGTCTAAATTCTACCTAGTCTGGGGAAAGATGATTTTTATAAGAAGATTGCTCATGCACTACATTCATGAGCTCAAGCTTGATCTTGATTTTGGGGAAATGAAATAGGAAGAAAATAAAGCTCATATTGCCACTGATATATACAGGGTTATGGAACATATTAGGCAAAAAACAATCGAGACATAATTAATATTTTGCCTGAAATGGGTTGTTAATCTGAATTATTTTAGAAATGGATGGCAGAAGAATAGAATCTTTTTCTTTTTTTTTGGTTTTGTTATTTGAAAAGTAAGATTGCAGAAAAATAGAAAACCAATTTGATGACACGTTGAGGAAAAACTGTGAAATCTTTTAGAAAACATTTTGCCTCTTTGCTTAACTCTTCCTTCTCTTTCGCTGCTCCTCAGTGTGGAATTTTGTGGTGGGAGTGCTGTTAAATCATCCTTCTACAGTCGACATCTGGAATCATATCTGTAAACCTTGGCCAGCATCTGGATGAGGACCAGCATCATGCATTAAGGGTTTACTTAGTATGGAAACAGCAAAGATAGATTTTAATCCACGGGAAGGCAGATTGCCTGAGTCAGCTGCCCCAGACCTTTGTACATGTATCACACGGTTCTCTCTGTGTCCTGGAGCTCTGAATGTGGTCCTCTTGGGACCTCACATTCCAGGCCTGCACAGCAGGGGCATGTACACACTGGCATCTAGACAGAAAGTGTGTCAACTGACCAGCAGGTGTCAAATGCTATGCTTGAAGGTCTAGGAGTCAGGCCGGCTTCGTTTGAACCCGTTTTGCCATGTACAAGTTGTGTACCTTGGGCAAGCTAATGCTCTTTCTGAGCATTAGATTTCTCAAGTGCTAAATGGGGATTTTAGGGCTGTTCTGAGCTTTAAATGGGAGAACACAGGTAACATGCTTAGCACAGTCCTTGCTCTTACTAAGGGCTCATGAACTATAGCTGATGTCTTTGTGCAAAGTGCCTGTCATCAACAATGTCAAAGTGCTCCATAAATGTTGAGTAACATTGTGGATATTTTTAAGATCTTATCGTTAGCAGTGACCATATCAAAACGAGTAACCATTTCTCCATTGTTTTTGCCCCCAAATCCTCTCTGCCTTGGCAAAGCAGGCTCCAAAGGCAGCGGTGATGGTTCACAGTTAAGGCAGATGGAGTGGCCAGCAGTTTGGATTTAGGAGACCTGTGTGGAAAGACTGCCTCTGCCATTACTTGCTGTGTAACTTGGGGTGGGACTTTCAACGTCTTTTAACTTTAATGTCCCTGTCCTGAAATGGGGGTGATGATGCTCACCTCACAACGCTGTAATAACAGGAGATAAATTTAGTGTGAATTCAATGTGCAAAAGAGGATAAGTTGCCAGTTCATCAACTATCAAGAAGTCCTCACAGCCAGCCTCTTGTGTGGAAGAGTATCTATCCCATGCCTACTTCTTTACTGACACTTTGTCAACTGCCCTCACTCTTATTTACCCTTTGGGGGAAATTTTTTCTTAGAAAGAATGATCTGGGTCCTCACCACTTGCTCAGTGCTTTAATGGCATTACAAACTGATTTTGGTGTGTAACTTTTTTTTGGAAAATGATCTCCCACTTTGCCACTGAATTAGTAAAATCCAAATCACAAAATCCAAAGCTCTTCCTCTTTGAAATCTCTATAACATTTGACATGCTTACTTACTCCCATTTTAATAGCAAAAGCAGTTACCATTTATTGAGAAGCTACTATATGCTGCACTATGCTAGCCACCTTGCATACATGATTTTATTTAACTTACACGAAGCCCCTATGGGGCAGGTATTATGAATGCATTTTACCGAGGAGAAAACTGAAGCACTGAGATGTTAATTAACTTCCTCAATATCCCATAATTGTCACATAAATGGCACAAAAGAGATTGGAACCCTGTTAATACTGATGCTTTTTCTTGGAGCTTGTCCTTTTTTTAGCTTCTATTTGTAATCTTTACCTGTCTATTGAAATACCCAAAGCACTGTGTACCTTTCTTATGGCAATTGTCTCGCTGTGTTACTCCTAACTCTTGGGAATTCGATATACCTTTTGAATAATTTGTAATCCTTCAGGACCTCCTTTAGCATAATATCTTGGTGGGGTAAATTATTTTTTAACAAAAGAAAGGAGCGTTAGACAAAGAATCTTTCCTTGGGCCGAAGGAAAAGCTAAAACAAAGTAAGAACATGAAAATAATATCATGTCCTTCCTAGCTCATTTACCTTTATAGCCAACATAACACTGGCCTTCTCAACCTGAGAGTTTCAGTTAGGTTAATTGGTCAATAGGTTTGCTCATAAATGGTGCAGGGGGAAAGAAAGACAGCTGAAGAGAAAAAATGTGCATACTTTTCTCAGAAGTTGTATTTGAACACATTGTTATTCTGACAAAAAATCCCAGACAGGGTGGACTGTAATATGACTTGGATAAACTCTAGGTAAGGTAACTAACACACAGGAGAGAAATCTGAGCAAGTTTGCATGATGCCCAGATGGACCATAAGAGACAATGAGTGTTGTTACTTTTCCTGCTGACCTTTATTTAACAGAATTTGCTCATTACAAAAGAGCTTGCTTTAGCTTATTGTTAAAATTGCTGTTTGTTCACCTGCCTTTGAAAAATGAATGGGCAAGGGTAAGCACTGAGGTAGATTAATAGTTTCTCTGCTTGTTGTAGGTGCAATTCTCTCTCTTCTCCCTAATTCAGATTCTCTCTAATTATTTTCTTTCTTCAGGCCAATATGGATAGCATTATTATATTTATATTTATATATTCAGTGGGCAAGGGGCTGATGTGTGAGGTAGATGTAAAACATTGTATACAATAATATTTTAAAGAAAAGTATGCTAAAATATAGAGAACTACTAGGTATAATGGAATTGCCATTTTGCAGGTGAAAATAATATAACATTGACCATTTTCTATAGTTTCTTTTTATAAGACCGTAACTTATACTGACCAAAATTCTATAAGGTACATGACTACTCCACTTAAAAATAAGAAAATGATTTGCCCAAGGACACATGCTAGATGGATTTTGAACCCAGAACAACTTTCTATTCCATCAATCTGTCTTTTTCTAAAATATAGTTCCTGTTTTCAATTTGTAAGTAGAAGAAAAAAAATTATTTATGTGTATAACCATGTGATAAGTAAGTATCAAAAGGTAAAATCTGCTGAAAGAGTTTGAAGATTGGAAAGGTTCCTACTAGCTTAGAGTGCAAGCAATAGAAAGGGAATAGGAAAAATGGGAAGGAGATGAGGGAAGACTTTATTTAGGAGGGACTATTAGAGAATTGGTAGTACTTTTTCAGGTGAAAATGAGAGCTGAAGGAGACCTTTCCGGGCGTTTGAAATGCACGGGGCCAAGGGACAGAAGTATGAGGACAAAATAGGTATATTTGAGGGGTGGCAAGTAGTATAGTTTAGTTGTAACGGGGTGAGAGAAGGGAGGTAAAGATTAGGCTGGAAATTTACCCAGGCACCAGAAATTGGAGAATCTTAATATACAGTCCCAGGAGACTTTATTTGCTTGGTTAAGTGAGAGCCTAAGGGCTGTGAGTAGGGAAGTTTCATGATCGAGGTTTTCCTTTGAAACTACTCATTTGGAAGGTCTATGTAGAAGAAAACCAAGGCAGAAAGATGTTACAATAATTTTTCTCAAAATTTATATATGCTAAATCTATCTATGGTGTTCAGTAAATTTCCAGGCCTTACCCCCAAAGATTTTGATTAAATATAGGCCACATGAAATGCTGTATTTTAAAAGCTCTCCAGATAATCCTTATGTAGGTGAATAAAGGACTACACTTTGAAAGGACTACACTTTTAACAAACTATCTTAATAGACCAGGTGTTAGATTAAGCAGCTTTATTTGTATGGAGAAAAAAGGCACAGATGCATAAGATATTTTGAAGAAAGAATCAATAGGTTGATTAAGTCTATAGTTGTAAGAAGATTCAAAGACAATTGTTGGCTTTAAAATCTGGGAGACTGGTGGTACAATGAATAGAAACATGAGTCAGGGTAGATTTAATTTATAAGGTCTTGACAAGAGTTTAGTTTTGCCTGGTGAATTTTAAAGTCTAAAGGTCACAGCCACAGGGCTATGTCTGGGAAGCAGTAGGAAATATAGGCCTTGGGTTGGACGGCAAGGTCAAAGATGAAGAGATGGCTTAGGGTTTAAGCGTAGACAGTGACATTTGCAATTACTGAAAAAGTTTTTTAAAGTAAGAGGAGGGAAAAAAAGGATCTAGCAAAAAAGAAAACAATAGAAAAGAACTGTAAAGTAAGAAAGAATCTGGGAAGTTAAACAATTAAACATAATTAAAGTCAAGGGAAGAGAGGATTTCAAGAAAAAATTTTATGTGTGTGTGTGTGTGTGTGTGTGTGTGTGTGTGTGTGTGTGTGTGTAGTGGTGGTAGTGAGTATCGACTATAATTTCAAAATGGTTTTTTGATGGAAGGGAACTCTAATTCTGCTTCAGTGTTCCATAACCTCAACGTCTATCCCATTATTGAAGTCAGAAATCTAGAGTTATCCTTCACGTTTTCTTCTTCTTTACCTATGTCCTCTTGAATTTAATCCATCAGCAACTCTATGATATGATTTTGTATCTTAGTCTATTTTATGTTGCTGTAACAATACCTGAAACTCAGTAATTTATAAAGAAACAGATATTCATTTCTTATATTTCTGGAGGCTGGGAAGTCCAGGGTCTAGGATTCTACATCTGGTAAGGGCTTTCTTGCCATATCATCCATGGCAGAAGGCGAAAGGGCAAGAGAGAATGTACACAGGGGAGAGAAGTGAAGGGGGCCAAACTCCTCCTTTGATCAGGAGCCCACTCCCACGATAAGTGACCTACTCTCGCAATAACAGCATTAATCCATCCATGAGGGCAGACACCTCATGACCTAGTCATATCTTAAAGGGCTCACCTTTTAACATGGTTGCATTGGGGATTGAGTTTCCAACACTTGAACTTTGGGGGCGCATTTAAACCACATCACTTCCTAAACGTGGCTCCTTCTGGCTACCTTTCTCCATCTCACTGCTGCCTGGTCTGAGCTACCATCACTTGGATTACTGATGGCCTTTCACCTGGCTTCTCAGCATCTGCTCTTGCTCTTCTCCATTTTGATCACCACATTGCAGTCAGAGAGAACTTTGCAAAGCCCAGATACTGTCAGCCTCCTGCTTAATACCTCTCAGGTGGCTTTCCATTGCTCCTAGAATAATGGGCAAGATCCTTACCATGACCCATAAGGTCCTATGAAGCCTGGCTTTTCTGCATTTCCATCTCATCTCCACTCGCATGCTGCTTGGCCCCTGCCCTCCAGCCATGTCGGCCTCTGTTGGGGACATAGTCCCCACCTACTCTCTGTAGCAGGCTATAAATTAAAAGGTAGCAGGATGGAGAACGGATTTAAAAATATATATATACACCAGAGCACATTTTAGGTCAAATAGAAGTAAGTTGCTTCCTTTTTATCTTATTAACTTTTTAATGACTTCATACTATTATCAAATGTAAGCTATAGCAAACATACTAAACACCATCATGTGTCTGAAATCAAAATTATACACAAGACAACTTTTCATATAGGCATATAAATCAGAGCATAACTACTTTTTTCACATGATTTTTTTTCAGTTTCAGTTCAGCAGATACTAAATCCACATGTCAATGGGGAAATAGACCTAGAAGATTGAGAAGCAGGTTATAATAGACATTCTTTATACAGTTGTCTTTGTACCAGGGCTATTATTTTTTTCTATGCCCAAAAAGATTTTCTAAACTTAATATGTTATCTAAACCTTCCTCCTCCTTCAGATATAAACTTTATTTCTCTTTCCCAACTTTCATTTGATTTATTTCAACAAAGTGTGTCCTATGCTGTTCTATTTTTACATTTTAAAAGCACTACACAGGACCAAATAAAACCACTATGAAACAAAGTTAAACCAGTCATTGATCATCTTCACAGAGAGGAAGAAACTGGACTAATTATGTTGAAATCTGGCCTCTAAAGTTAGGTATTATTTTCTTCTGAGTGTCAAGTATTTTTTTTCCTTCCTCTTTTAATTTCTTCATTTGGAATATACCAGGAAACAACAACAACAATAAATCCAAAGGCAATCAGTGGTCCTGGAATTACTACAGAAATACAATCTCTCTGCTGAAGTTTTAGTTGCATTTGATGGACTGATAACATTCTTCACATGGTCTGAAATTTTCAGATGTTTATGCAAAACAGAACTCAAGGCATTCGAGAATTATCTCATGAGCAAGATTTACCAACTGCTTCTCTCCCCTCCTCATAAAGTGCCTTATACAGCATGTCCAGAATGATTCTCTGCATCTGATGCAAAGTAAGAAAGATTCTATAAGAGATTTGCATTTGAATTGCTGGCTATTTTTAACTTTCTAAGAGTTTCACTTTGAAAGATATTTTACCTTTGTGGATGAGTTATGGAGTCAGATGCTTGACCTTTACCAGGTTTCCTGTGAAAATTTTAATGGAAAAAAGCCTCTAAAAGTCTGACAAAACCAAACTCATGATTTATAAACTCCTGAACTATGTCACAGAGCCCAGTGGAATTCTCGGACATATGTAGTGTAGTAAGGGCTTTATTTTGAGAAATTTCCAGATTGAATCCTCCTTTGTAAGAATCCTGTGTGGACTGGTTTGTAAATCATTTCTAATCACAGAAATGCCTGTGAACAAACAGGCAGCATCAGGACTCACAAGCTCCTCTTTCCTTCTCCTTCCATAAGATCCCTGTCTATACCACAGCGTACAAAGGGGATTCAATGGAATTAAAATTTGCATAGTTTCTAGAACCCTAAATCCTCAGTCAAGCAGCTTGATAAATAAAGATAAGGTATTTACCTCATTTCTCTAATATGGCTTTACTTCAGGGGATAGGGTGAAAAGGAGAGTGTATATTAACCAAAAGTTATTTTTGAAAAATCATATAAATTGAACATGGTTCTGTTCACCTGAGATTTATAAAAACATAGTGTCTGCTTTCATTAGTTTGTAACCTAATGATCTGGCTAAAAATTATACTTTAAAATTTTAGTTGCATATTTTACTACTTGCTGATTCTTTTTTACCCATTGAATAAATTTGTTGAAAACTGAAAATGAGTTCCCATGTCCAGAATCTTTTGCACCTTTAATTTCACACTAAGGAAAACACCAAGATGACAAGGAATCTACATGTGAGATTCATCTGACATTTTCCCTATTTAGTACAAGTGCTGGCAAATGTAAACCAAAGCCCTCCTGTATACAAGCATCTTTTCTTTCTTTCCTAGGAAGTCAGCAGGCTTGACATTTGACAGCTGATTTATTCTCTCCCCTCCCCTGAGCTGAAATTCTCACTCAGGTTCATCTGTCACCCTGGCTTTGATGAGGAGGGGGTTTAGGCGTTTGCTGTCTGGGCTGTCAGACTCAAAGTAGGCTTCGAATGGAAGGTCCCACCATGCGCTTTAGAAAGATGGTGGAATGGTGTGGGCAGACAGCAGAGAAGAAGGGAGAGAGAAACAGTCAAAAAGAACATCTCATATGGGCCTGGGAATACAAAGAGAAGAGGTGAGAGGATAGGTGAATGAGAGGTTAGGACGTCCTTAGCAGATCCACGTCTTTATTCTTATAAAATACTTCCATGCGGCACTCTATTTCTGAGGTGTGTGGTTTATTTGTCCATGTGGTCATTTACTCTCCTTAGGTCAAATTGGACACTGAGAAATCCAGTATAGACACTATTGATTCATTCACTCAAGAAACACTTTTGAGCCGGGCACAGTGGCTCACGCCTGTAATCCTAACACTCTGGGAGGCCAAGGCGGGAGGATTGTTTGAGCTCAGGAGTTCGAAACCAGCCTGAGCAAGAGGGAGACCCCATCTCTACTAAAAATAGAAAGAAATTAATTGGACAACTAAAAATATATAGAAAAAACTAGCCAGGCATGGTGGCGCATGCCTGTAGTCCCAGCTACTGGGGAGGCTGAGGCAGGAGGATTGCTTGAGCCCAGGAGTTTGAGGTTGCTGTGAGCTAAGATGATGCCACAGCACTCTAGCCCGGGCAACACAGTGAGACTCTGTGTCAAAATAAATAAATAAATAAATAAATAAATAAATAAACAAGGAACTTGAATAGACATTTCTTGAGAGAATACACAAATGGCCAATACACATGAAAAGTTGCTCACCATCATTAATCACTAGGTAAATGCAAATCAGAACAATGAGATACCACCTCATACCTGTGAAAGTTAAAGTATACAAAATGAAGTCATTTATGTCATACCCAATTAAAATGGAGTCAAAAAGTGGAAAAAGAGGTGCATACACCTGTTTCAAAAAAGTTTCTCACAGTCCCAATCCAAAAGTGCTAGGGCCTGTAACTCCAAGATTGCAAGTCCTACTTAGCAACTGCTGATACTCACCAGCTCTTGTATTAATAAGACACTGCTAGCACCAATGAACTTTCTTTGGAAACAACTTGCATAAGCTTCTCTTTCCCCAGCAAAATCCTAACTTTTTCCTTTGTTCTCCAGACATACCAGAGGCCACCCTGGTCTATGCATATGCCCCAGATTGCAATTCTATTCCTTGTTTATTCCAAGAAAACCTCTTGCTTGGAGATTCATCTCAATATATTTTTATTTCAAGTTGGCGTACTAATTAGGGTAGCTACTATCAACAAACCAAAACCAAAAAGTGTTAGTGAGGATGTGGAGAAATTGGAACCCTTGTGCATGTTGGTAGGAATGTCAAATGGTACAGCTGCTATGGAAAACAGTATGGCAGTCCTTCAAAAAATTAAAAATAGAATTACCATATGATCTCACAATTCTACTTCTGGGTATATAGCCAAAGAAAATGAAGTCAGTATCTTGAAGAGATATTTACACTGCATGTTCACTGCGGCATTATTCACAATAGCCAAGATACGAAAACAACCTAACTGTCTGTTGATGGACAAATAGATAAAGAAAATGTGATGCACGTGCACGCGCACACACACACACACACACACACACACACACAGACACAGAGGAATATTTCTAAGACTTAAAAAAAAGGAAATCCTGCCATTTGCCACGATATGGATAAACCTGAAAGACATTATACTAAGTAAAATAACTCCGACACAAAAAGACAAATATTGTATAAGATATTTATATGTGGAATCTCAGAAGGTTGAACTCATTGAAGCAGAATAGAATGGTGCTTACCAGGGGCTGGGAGGGTGGGGTAATCGGGAGATATTGGTCAAAGGGTTCACACTTTCAGTTATAAGATGAATAAGTTCTGGAGATCTAAGGTACAGCATGGCGACTATAGTTAATAATAACGTACACTTGAAATTTGCTGAGAATAGATTTTAAGTGTTCTTAACCACACACACACAAGGATAACTATATGAGGTGATGGATATGTTAATTAGCTTGATTTTGGTAATCATTTCACAAAATATGTGTATCACACTGTATATCAAATCATCACACTGTATACCTTAAACATATACAATTTTTATCTGTCAGTTATACCTCAATAAGGTAGAAATAAAATAAACCACGAGATCATTTCTATTTGGTGAGTACTTAAACTTAATGAATTCAGTACTGTTCCTTCGCCTTTTTTCCTAAATAAGAAGGTTTAAAAGGTACCCAAATTTCCAGCTACTAGCTCATACATATGGAAGTTTTACTTCTAAGAGGAGTAACTGTAGGATCACCATTAGAACAATCTTGGCTGCAAATCTGGAACATAGTGGCCCCAGAGCATGCACTCCTCGTAGGAGCCGGTTTTAATCTTGCTAATGAAATAGAAAACAATACCTCAACTTACGAAGAGCTGAGATTCCGCAGTCCTTTCTTCTTTGCTTGTCCATCTGCTATCTCATCTCCTTTTCCACCTTCAAATATGTCCTCTTCTCTTCTATTTTTCACACTTTCTCGTTTTCCTCCTCATCTAACTTACCCTTATCTCATTCTTCTCTTCCCTTTTGTTTTTATTTAACATAAAGTATCTATCTCCTCACTCTACCAGGTTATGCCCTCAGCATTATTTGCAATCAAAAGTTTGGTACCCAGCCATAGTGTTTCATGTATAACTTCGCAATTTTGATATTGTATGCTAAAATTCAAAGGTTTAACAAACTACGTCTTCTAACATGTTTTCCCCCCTTTCTCCTTGTCAGCTTTCTTTAGATCAGCGATTAACATTACCTGGAAACTTGTAATAATGCAAATTCTGGGACCCTGTCCTGGACCTCCTGAATCAGAAACTTTGGGAATGGGTCCCAGCAATCTGTATTTTAAAAAGCCCTCCGGATGATTCTGATGCACACTAAAGTTTGAGAACTATGAGTCTAGATTATTTTCCCCACTGTCATCAAATAGGTTTTTTTTTCTCCTTAAAAATTTCTTAGGAGGATGGGGTTATGGGGAAAGTACTTCCCCTTTAACTTGAATCGTAGTGCTTCAATGAATGATGCCTGTGAAACTATGTCTGTACGCTGCCTTCTCTGAATTCCAGGGCAAGATCATTCTATTTTCATAAGCTGCAGCTGGTAGCAACTAGGAAGAGCCCCTGATCCTGGCATCGGTGACAGTTTTCCAGCCCAGGCTGGCATTGCCTGCAATGACTTCTAGGAGGGAAAGCAGGGAGGGAGATTTTCTCTTTAAAAGTGAGAGAAACATTCAGTCTCAAAAGCAAGATATCCAAAACTAAAATCATTAATTTCCCATATCCTAGCGTTCCTTCAGTACTCTCGTAGATGTGTCACTGTTCTCTCACACACCCGGGTTTTTGGAATTTTCCTTTACTCCTCCCTCCTGGCCTTCCATGTCCCTTCCCTCCTCCTGCATCAGCTCTTCCTCGGCTTGTCATCCTTGCCTGACCCTTCCCCCTGGCTCTACTATCTCTTGTTTCAGTCCATCGTGCTCACTAAATACAGATTCATTTGCCATGAATAATAATGTCTCCTTGTCACTGTCTTGTTAAGACTTGGAGCCACTGCCTGCTGGCCAAGCTCACTAGCCTAGAACTCTGGGCTCTTCATCATGTGACTCCAGCTACACCTTCCTGAACATCTGCGAATGCCCTCCCCAGAGGGGCTACTTGCTGACCCCTAACTCCAGAGCGTCCCTTCCTCCCCTTGCTTGCGCTGTCTGCTGGCTTTGGAATGTCCTCCACACGTCTACTTATTTAAAGCCTGTCCTGCCCTCAGGGTCTAGCTCAAGTTTCACTCCATGTAAGTCCCTCCAGTTTTGTAATGTTCTCTCCAGACCACAAATGTTGTTTCCCTTGTTTCCACCTTCATCTAATACTGTTACCTTATATTGTTATCTTATACTATTACCTTTCTGTCTCTCCATGTGCATTACTAGCAATGTATTTTGTAGGACTCTGTGTTCTTAATGCCTGTGTAGCATTCCTTGAACAAATATTTCTCTAAAAATGGGGAAAATATACAGGTACTAAGTATTTCAGAAATTTTCAACATGTTGTATATTTTAATTAGGTTTATCTGTAGACATTTAATGTTCTTGTAAGTGTAAAAAATGTTATAAATACTGTGCCTCGTTATTTTCACTGTTTAGACAATAGGAAGTATTAAGAAAATATTACACAAACATAGCTCAGCTTGCTTCTGAAGAACTTATGTAAAAATACAAATTTATGAGCCTATTATCTTTAATATAAAAAGCTTTTAATATCACAGGTGTGTATATGTCAGTTTCTGCTATTTTAGACATTGAACAAAATTCAATAACATAGTAGAGGCTTAAAAAACAAAACTTTAGTGGCTAGGCACAGTGGCTTACACCTGTAATCCCAGCACTTTGGGAGGCCAAGATGGAAGGTATTGCTTGAGGCCAGGAGTTTGAGAGCAGCCTGGGCAACACAGTGAGAGCCCATATTTACAAAAATTTAAAAATTAGCTGGATGTGCTGGCGCATGCCTGTAGTCCCAGCTACTCGGGAGGCTCATGTAGGAGGATTGCTTGAGCCCAGGAGTTTGAGACTGCAGTGAGCTATAATGACCCTACTGCACTCCAGCCTGGGTAACAGAGCAAGACCCTGTCTCTAATAAAAAACTAAAAAATAAAAAAACTTTAGTGGATAATTAAAGTAATTCTAATAGAGTATCCAAATATTTGGGTTTATATAAAATAAGATTTTCAGCACATTTTATTATTGTATTATTAATTCATTTTACTTTTCCTTAAAAATATCAAAATGTGTAAAATTCTCAATGTTAATATTAATACTATTTTAATATCTAATATTAATTTAATAACTAAACTAATAACACTAAAAATAAAAGAAGAAAAATATTTAAGCCTCACTAATACAAAATACAAGTGAGTTGGTCAAAGGCCTGAGTTATAGTTTATCTTTAAGGAAAATGCAGTTCTATCATTTTTAAAAGCATCACAGCAACTAAAATTAGTTGAGGAAGGCTGCCTTATAGATTGTAGAAGAAAACTATTTTAATAAATTGATAAGTATCATCTCTAACTATTTTTTGAAATTTTCTGTCATTCTTTTTCTCATTCTACTTTATAGATTTTTTTCTAATATATATTTTTCTTGAAAGTTTTAGAAATTTATTTTAAATGACAAGTAAAAATTATATATATTTATGGTGTACAACATGGTGTGTTTTTTTTTTTTTTTGAGACAGAGCCTCACTCTTTTTGCCCAGGCTAGAGTGAGTGCCATGGCGTCAGCCTAGCTCACAGCAACCTCAAACTCCTGGGCTCATGGGATCCTCCTGCCTCGGCCTCCCGAGTAGCTGGGACTTCAGGCGTGCGCCACCGTGCCCAGCTAATTTTTTGTTTCTATTTTTAGTTGCCCAACTAATTTTTTTTTCTATTTTTAGTAGAGACGAGGTCTATATGAAATTTTGTGTCCTTCGAGTAACATCTCCCCAGTCCTTCCACCCCCAGCCTTTGGTAGCCCCTGTTTCTAATTACCTGACTTTCGGTTCTTCTGAAGAGCCATGCCTGCATGGATAGTGGTTGAATTAGGTGTTTGTGCAGATGGAACTGAGGTTTCTATTGAGCCACCTTGCTCACCCCTTTCGCCTTTCCTATCTCTAATTATTTCTAATTGGCATATACATGGTCTTTCTAAAATTGTGCTCTTAGCTTATGAACTTTGGTCTTGCTTACATTGCTCAGTGGCTTAGCAAACCCTTTTAGTGATAGAGAAACCCCTTCTCTGAGGGCCTCCTATGTGCAGTAATGCTTCAAGGAACCTTGTTTTCACATTTTTCAGTAAGTACAGTCTGTTCACTGGCTCTGCAGCACTTTCAGGATCGAAATCCCAATGCTGTCACGTGGCACATCGAAACCCTCCCATGAGTCGGCACCTCTTACCTGTCCAGCTCCATCTCCCATCACCTCACCTCTGTGTGGAGCAAACAACCTGTGGGCCCCTAGACGCTCCAGGACCCCTTCCAAGTCTGTGCCTTGGAACAGGT
Organism: Avahi laniger; assembly: GCA_963575035.1. NCBI lineage: Eukaryota > Metazoa > Chordata > Mammalia > Primates > Indriidae > Avahi > Avahi laniger. Next base: position 53,748 of record CAUYSK010113515.1, read on the forward strand.
TATGCCTCTGCCCAGGGCACCTTCCTCACTAGCACAGCCCCACACTGCCCGTCCAAATTGCCGACTGTCTTCATTGCTGGTTGCAGTGCCGGCGTGGAGACCTGAAAAGAAGAGTGCCAGAGGTCCTTTATCCCAGGATGCTGAGCTCAGAAAAGTGGGAAGTCACTACTCTGGCCTATGACAAGCTAATGTTAGAGAAGGGCTGAAAAGAATGATAAGAAAATAGAATTTGCTTGGATAAAGCAAGGAACCTACAAAACTGTTCTATAATGTATTAATAAAACGATCCAGTATTTTTCTAGTGCTGCCAAGTAAACATTGACTGTTAGGAAGTCACTGCTGATTCTCCTGAATCCACAATGTCAGCTTAGTTATCTGAAAGAGGGATATTATCTGATCTACTTACAGGAAGGGAGCTAAATACTGGAAGAAGTGATTGTTTAAGTTGGAACTTTATGTCTAATTTCACCTGTTGGTACTTTTTACCACCTTTTCCTTTTGATAGGGTGGCTTATACCTTCCATGAAACACTTTCTTCATGGAGCGTCAGAGGCACCACCTTCATTTTGTTATTCTTCCCTTCGGACTACTTCTTCTCTATCTCCTTTCCTGACCCCCAAATTTTGGAGTATCCCAGGGCTCTCTCCTCAGATTCTTTATCTTTTCTGTTTAACTCACTCCCTAAGTGATCTCATACTGTCCCATGGCTTTAAATAATTGTCTGAATAATGGTGATTTCCATATTTATATCCTTTGTATCAACAGCCCTCAGTGAATCCTTTCTAAATGCTAGGCTCATTTACTAAGCCTCCATCCGCCATCTCCATTAGATGTCTAGAAGGCACTTGTCTGTAGAAACCTTTACCTAACAAGTCCAAAACTGGGCTCCAGATTACAATTCCCTCAATCTGCTCTTCCTTCCCCTTTGCTGAGGTAAATAACAGCTGTATCCTTGCATTTCCTCAAGTCAAACACTTTGGAGTCATCCTGACTCCCTTATGTTCTGCACGTCTATAATGCAAACCTATCGGTCCATCCTACAGAGTGTCTCCAGACTCGAATTGTGGCTCACAACTATTTCTCCCATCCTAGTCCAAGTCACCACTTTCTGTTGTCTTGAAAATTGTCATGGCTTCCTACTCAATCTTCATCCCTATTACGCTGTATTTTGTTCTCAAAGTAGCAGCCAGACGATTCTTTCAGAACTTGTCACCTCGCTTAGAACCATTCCATTGGTTCCCATCTCACAGAATAAAATGAGATCTGTAACATGCCCCACGAGGCTCTCTATGTAACTAGAATATTTCTCTGGCATTCCCCTTTCTTGATCATTTCTAGTAACACGAGCCTGCTATTGTTCCTCATTCTCCGACCTCTGGGTTTTTGTACTTTTTAATTCTTCTCCATGGAATACCGTACCCCAGATATTCACTACGGCTCGCTCTCTTACGTCATTCCATTGTCTGCTAAAATGTCACCTCATCACAGAGGCCTTGCTTATCTAAAATATTTTATCCCACACTTCCATCATTCCCTTTCTCTTTGTCTTATTTATTATATTATTAATACTAATTTGTATTCTACTTGAGTTTAAGCTTCATGAGAACATGAATGTTGTCTTTGTTTATTGGGGTAAGTGCTTAGAAGCGTATAAAGCACATAAAGACACAATAAATATTGAATGAATGAATAAACGAATGGAGATCTTATTTTATTGTAAGAACTCCTAGTGTGTAGTCTAAATATCAGTTCACTGTTCCCATAAAAGTCACTCACTGACATTTAAACTGAAAGAAAAAGAAAAGTCACTCCCTTTCAGGAAGAGAGGGGAGAACAGACCGGAATGTTACATTCAGGTCCTAGTTACCCATTCAGAATTTGACCCTCAGCATTCTGCGACCTTCGCTGCCCTGCAGTTCCTCCACCTGCTACCACCCTCCTCGCTAAAGCTTAGACGCTGCTTCTTCCCCACCACCTCCGGCAGCGGGGTGACAGCGAGGCCACTCACCCTTCCTGACATTTTATCACCTCTTTAGTCCCCACTGCACTGTCACACAAGGCAGCGCAAGCGCATCAGTTGTTTTTTTTTTTTTTTTTTTGAGACGGAGTCTGGCTCTGTTGCCCAGGCTAGAGTGCCATGGCGTCAGCCTGGCTCACAGCAACCTCTAACTCCTGGGCTCAAGCAATCCTTCTGCCTCTGCCTGCCAAGTAGCTGGGACTACAGGCATGCGCCACCATGCCCGGCTAATTTTTTCTATTTGTTTTTTAGTTGTTTGGCCAATTTCTTTCTATTTTTAGTAGAGACGGGATCTCGCTCTTGCTCAGGCTGGTCTTGAACTCCTGAGCTCAAAACATCCACCCGCCTCGGCCTCCCAGAGTGCTAGGATTACTACAGGCGTGAGCCACCGTGCTTGGTCCGCATCAGTTCTGACTGAGTTTTTGAGGTAAAAAAAAAATTACAGCATAAATAGGAAAATATTAAAAATTTTACATGAACTCTTTCTTCTCCATAGTCCCAGAGAAAAGTATTTAAGTTGAGCACTTCACAGAAAGTCACTTATTCCTAACCTTGTACGTCATTACATGACACTGTGCTTGTCTCATCCCTCCCCTGAGAAGTTGCTGATTTCAGTCCACGATCCATCTCCCTTTCTCCACGAGTACATCTCTCAAAGTCTGAGTACGGGATGACACTGGAGGTTTCAGCAGGACTGTCCATGGTTGTCCTTGGGTCTTGAGTTCCTCAAAGCAGTCCATGGTAGACACAGGACACATGTCCTTAAGATCTGTCCAGATGTTAATTCTTCAAATTTTCTATTGAATGGTTGACTGTTGTTACATCTCTCTCTCTTTCTCTCTTTCACATCTCCCAAAGGTAATCATTTCTTTCCTAATACATGGTAAAATCTAAATCCTTAAGGAGGAAATTAAATATTTGCCCCAGATTATCCAAGCTGGCCTCTTTCAGAGTGGAGTTAGTGCATTATTACGAAGAACATTATTATCTACTTGTCTTTATACCTTGATGGTTGATTTTTTTCTTCTTTCAACACTTTAAACATCACCGTTCATTGTCTTCTGGCTTACATAGTTTCTAATGAAAAGTCTGTTACCTTTTAATTTTGTTGTTCTTTATTTATTGTGTCTTCTTTCTTTGGACACTTTAAAATGTTTTCCTTTATGACTGTTTTTTAGCAATTCGATTATGATTTGCTTGGCATGGTTTTCTTTATGTTTCTTCTGCTTGGGGTTCATTGAGCTTCTTAGATTTGTAAATTATAGTTTTCAAAAATTTGAAAATCTTTCAGCTATTATTCCTTAAAATATTTTCCTGCCCATCCATATCTCTAATGACATTTATCTCACGTTGCTTTATATTATGTTATAGGTCACTGACACTCTGTTCATTTTTTTTTAGTCTTATTTATTCTACATACCTCATTTCAGATGTTTACCACTGTTATGTTAATTAAGTTCCACAGTCATTTCTTTTGCAGTATCTTATCATCTGTTAATCCCATCCAGTATATTTTTTATTTAAGGCACATATTTTTGTTGCTAGGTCAATTTGGATATTTTTTATATCTTCTACTTCTCTCCTTGTCATGCTGTTTTCTCCTACCTTTTTGAACATTTGGAGTATATTTAATTAACTGTTTCCAAAATCATTTCTGAGGCTGTTTCTTTTGAACAGATTTTTCTTGCTTTCGAGTCGCAATTTTCTTGTTTCTTCTAGGCCTGGTACTTTTTGAGTAGATGCAGGATGTTAAGTGTCACGGATGCTGGATTTTATTGTATTCTTTTAGTTTTAGACTTTACTATGGCATGTGGTTAGTTGCTTAGAAAAACAAGTTTTCAGAATTTGTTTTTAAGCTTTGTTAAGGTCGTTCCAGAGTGGTATTTAACATAAGATAATACAATACCGCTACTAAGGCAATACCCTTTTAAGGACTCTGCACAGTGTTTCATGTGCTAAAACGTCTTTACATTCTTTCTTGTGGAAGCACAAACTTAAACGTCTTCTGTGAGCTCTAGGCCTTATTCAGCTTATTGCTCTTTGACTTTCTTTTCATCATTCTTTTCAAACCTAAGTAGTTTCTTCTCATACATGCAAAGATCAGAACTCTGCCAAATATTCAAAAAGACCCCGATTTAGATCCTGGAGTACTTTTGCTCTCTCTCTCTCTGTGAAACTCCCTCCTCTCTGATATTCTTCCCTACAAATTCTAGTCTCTTTTAGCTTGCTCGAACTTTGATCTCTGTCTCCTTAATTAAGTAATACTGTCAGGTCTTGGAGGATTTTCCCTTCCTTGCGCTGTGGCCTAGAAACTGCCATAGGCAGTAAACTAAAGCAATCATAGGGCTCACCTCGTTTTCTTCCCTTTCACTTGGGGATCTTTGTCCTACACTGTGGATTTTGCCCAGTTTGGGGGTTATTTAAGGAAGGAGGATAACACTGACTTTCGTTACTTTATCATGGCCAGGAATGGAGGTTCTAGTTTGTTAAAAGTTTGACAAAATCTTAGTTGTGAGAAATTCTGAAGCCGCACACAAATTAGCAAAATTACTTTTTCTTAGAATCACTGCTTAATTTGACCTGAATCAGTAAATACTGGGTGTGTCCTATTTCGTAGACATCGATACTCTCCTGGAATAAATTATCTTTAGCATTTATCAGAACATAGGATTAAATTTACACCATAAATATTACAGAAGAATTGATATGGTATTCAGTGGGTTATAACAACACCTGGAATACTCCAGATTTCATTTGAAATAAAATACAGTTAGGATGTTTCAAGAACACCAGTGGGGAAAAAATCTAATTATTTGATATGAACATCAGATCGTCCATAGTCATTCATTCACTCATTCAAGCAACAAACATTGAGGATTCAAACATGAATAAGACATGGTTCCTGCTTTTTGTGAAGACTGTAGTCTATTAGGGGAGACAGACATGCAAAGGATCCATTGTAATCTAATAGGATATAGTAGGATTACAGGTTAAGGACATTAGTTGAGAGTTATTTAAATTGCCACAGAAACACAGGGAAAGGTAGAAAGGGCAGGAAATCGAATCTGCTTTATGGAAGGCATCACCTTCCACTGTCTATTCGCTTATTCAGTTAACATTATCAGGCACCATCGTTGTGCACCGTGCTAAGGCCAAGCAATACAGTTTCTCCTCTAGGAGAGAGAAGGCTAATGGGCAATCACAGTTCAGTGCAGGAGAATCTACAGCTGAGATGTGAACAGGAAACCAGAGAAATGGAGAGGACAGGCAAGGGGCTTATAGAACATTGTCATTCAGGAAATGTCATGTAATAGAGTGTGGCAAGAGCATGGATGTCACATGGGGCTCTGGGCGAGAGGAGGCTGCAGGAATAAGTAGGGAATGGATCTGCAAGGGCTGGCTGCGTTCTGCGATGGCGTTTGGAAAGGAATGGGATGCATTGAAAGATCCTGCTTATGTGTGTGTGCGTGTGAAATGAAGAAACAGTGACGGTATACGTTTTAGAAAGTTTATTCCAGGGGTAGAGTGGAGGAAAGTGAAACCGGAAGCAAGAGACCAGTGTGGAAGCCGAAATGATCAAGTAATGCAGGCAATAAATTAAGAACTACACTTAGGGAGTAGTGCAGGGACTAGAGATAGAGGATACAGGGAGGGATTGGGGAATTACGTAGGAGATCAACAAAAGGCCCTGATGCCTGACTGAATGTGAAGTGCGATGGGGGGGATTGAGGATTGATGACTCCCAGTTTTCTGGTTCATTGAACTAATTGTATTCATTAGGAGCTCTGAATCCTAAAGGGGTTTGCCTACCCTGCAAAACAACCCAATGGGATGCAACAAAATAGCAGAATTTCATTTATATTTTTCTTGGTTTTCTAGTGTCTATTTGTATATGTCATAGAAAGGCAATAAACTGATCACTAGTATGCATACATAATTTAAAATAAATGAGTATCAATACATTGTAGGGTATATATTTTTTATCGCCTATTTTATTTTTATTTAATATCAAATATTTTATTATCAGAGGTGTGTGATGAAAAATCTTAGGTACTCTTGAGACAAGGATTACAAAAGGAGGAGCAGATTTGGAGGCTTGAGGGAACTTGAGGTGCCTATGGAACTTCAGGCAGTAATTTCAGTGGGTATTGGAGTCTAGACCCAGGGAGGACTATCCAATAGAGCTTTCTGTGATCATGGAAATGTTTTAAATATGCACTGTGCAATGTGGTAGCGAAAAACCACATATGGCTATTAAGCACTTGAAATATAACTAGTGCAACTTTTTATTTTGTTTAATTTTAATTTATTTAATTAAATAGCCACGTGTAGCTAATGGCTACAGTATTGGAAAGCATAGCTCTAACACTTAGGGAAAAACTTTGACTGCTTTCACTGGCTAAGCATTTTACATACATTTTAAAGCAATTTAATCATCATAATTACCCTGCGGAGTTGGTGGTATTAATAAAGAGGAGTATGTTCTTACTCTGTCCTTTTAGTAGTAAAAGATTACATTGCAGGCCGAGCGTGGTGGCTCACACCTGTAATCCTAGCACTCTGGGAGGCCAAGGCGGGTGGATTGTTTGAGCTCAGGAGTTCGAAACCAGCCTGAGCAAGAGCGAGACCCCGTCTCTTCTAAAAATAGAAAGAAATTAGCTGGACAACTAAAAATATATAGAAAAAATTAGCCGGGCATGGTGACGCGTGCCTGTAGTCCCAGCTACTCGGGAGGCTGAGGCAGGAGGATCGCTTGAGCCCAGGAGTGTGAGGTTGCTGTGAGCTAAGATGATGCCACGGCACTCTAGCCCGGGCAACACAGTGAGACTCTGTCTCAAAAAAAAAAAAAAAAGATTACATTGCAAAGAAGAGGATGTGACAAAGTAACAAATGTGAGAAGTCATGTTTGCTGATTCTGCTTGCCAGAGTGGGGCTTTAATTGTACAAAGCCCCTGACTCAGTGACAACCTGCATCCCTCTGGAGGGATGTTTGGAAGAAAAAAAAAATAAAAGAATAGAGCCCACAGTCCCTACATCTTTTTGCCTGAGTAACTATATGCTTAAAAGAATATAACACATCAATGACCCTGGTCCTTGCCTTTTCTTACACATAAGATACCATCTGCCAAGGTTAGTGATTATGCCCTTGCAAACTCTAACCACATATACTCTTATACCTAAACCTTGATGTGATTCTGCTTTAAGGTATCTTCTGAGCAGATTTGATGTGATTTTGCACGAACTGAACCTCCATCACTGGTATAAAACATGAGTTGAGACACTACTTTGGAGGAGTCTGACGGAACTTCTCTGAAAGACTCCTCTCTAGCTGGAGGCCTTGGTCCATGGTCCTTAGTAAGACTTCTCAGTAAAACTAACTTTAATTCTTTGAAAGCTTGACCTTTTTTTTTCATTCAGTCAGCAGTATATTTGCTCTGAAATATGTACACTTTCTAGATATTCTCTGTTGGTAGATATTTATGCATTGTTCACAATGAAGTAACAATTTTATATTTTTCTTTCAGGTGGTTTGCTCTGTTAGAGATTCAAATATGTATTATCTTAATGCTTTATAAATATGACTGTAGTCTTCTGGACCCATTACCAAAACAGGCAAGTATTTTTAGAATTTTGAATTTCATGACTTTCAAATTTGACATAAACTCTGGCCCCTTGGTTTCCATTACTAGAGATGAGCTAACTGATTTCCTCACTAGAGCCTGATCTTAACAGATGCCTTAGATAGAACCAGATTGAGAAGATCCTTGGTCCCTTTAATTCAGGGTCTAGTCTATGTGCCCTGGTACCAGCTGGCCAAGATCTAATAGCAGTGTTTCCACCATTCCTAATGTTAGGAGCTCCTCAATGAATTTACTAGTTTGTACCCTTTTCCCTGGGTTAAATACATGCGGCCTCGACTTTGGCCTTGTTTCCTTAGAAAGGAGTGTTTGTAGGTCCAAAAGTGAACCATCAGTTTTGGATGCAAGTCATAGCCTTTGGTCCATTTGGAAAGCAAGCAGTGGTGTGGAAGAAAACTAACCCTACAATAAAACCAGTGAATAGAAATGAAGACACTTTATTCCTCCCTCTGACCATCGAATATTCCAATCATTTAATTCCTCTGTAGGCCTGTTCTACGAGACCAGTGGCTCTCAAACTGACATAAGCATAAGGGTCAGCGGGGAACTTGTTAGAACACAGACTGCTGGGCCCCATCCCTAGACTTCCTGATCCAGTAGGAACTGGGGAGGGCTTTTGAATTTGCATTTCTAACAAGTTCCAGGTGCTGCTGCTGCTGCTGTTAGTCTGGGTGCCACACTTTGAGGACCACTGTTGTGAGAAATAAGGGGAAGTACAATTTAATTCCAAATATTTGGAAGTCATTTTGACAACTGGATAAAAAATGTTATTAATATTAAAACTGAGGCTGAAGCTCAGAAATTAAGCATTGCAATCTCAGGGCTACGCATGTAGCATTTTGTGCTTTGATTTACTCTTGATATAATAAGGCTAATGAATAGAGGGTTAAATAAAACTCTTGGGTGACATTTCAATAGAAATTATGTAAGTATGTTAGTGACAGAAAGTATTATGTTACTCACAAATATGCACATTTCAGGACTTTCCTATGATTTCTTTTGCACTTTTGAGTACAAGTAATTATCACTGATGAAGACCTCTGAAAATCTCACAATGAAAGGGAACACAAAACACCCTTCACAAAGGTTTTCAGCTTATTGTCGGCAAAATAAACATTAGAGCCAGACTTCATAGAACCAAATACTAGTTCCCGGTGCACCAAATTAGACGCCATGATTTTACCCAGGACTGACTCAACACCCTGCTACTCTCCCAGCAGCAGGAGGACACAGGAATGCCTTTTCAGATTAGAAGGATGACGTTTATCAAAACCGTGGAGATCAGTAATTTTGACCAACTCCTTAGGCAAGATTTTCCCTAGTACTTTCTTCCTAAGAATTCTATTAACTCTATTTAATTACTTGTACTATTTTATATACATCTTATATATGTTTTCACACTACTAAGAACATTTTTTTAAAGAAATGTTCTCTCTTTGCAAAAAAAAACACAAGTCTAAATGAATTCCTATGATCTCAGAGAGCATTTTATTTCACAATTCTTCTTCTAGGAAGAGATCAGTTGAAATTATTTAATTATTGGACTTGTTTTAATAAATTGTGAAATGAGATGATCAAAAAATACAGGAAATAACCTTCAAATAAACAAACTTCTCTAGGAAATTGAGGGATGGGTTGTCAAAGCATGTTCTGAGAAATCAGTGGACTTGGAAACCAACTCCCCCAAAGGAATTGACTTGCCATAGTAGAAAAAATTAAATGCTGGAATCTCCAATTTTAATTTTGCAACAGCCCAGTGTCTTATTTTACCTCAAAGGGTCTTAAAGAAATTAACCTGGTGTCGCTTCTTTCCCATTATGAACCAAACAATATGGAAACTACAAACCTTTTAAGGACCCATAATTGGGCAGCAGTGTTCTGATGCTGGCTGTGGAGACTATTCCATTTTGAGCATTCATGAAAAGACAACTTCAATTCTTTTGCAAAAACAAGCACATTTTTGTTAACATAGTAGGTTTTTATTTGTCTGTTTGGTTGGTTTTGTTTCATTTTACCTTTTAGGGGGTAATGGATTCTTAGAACATCTCACAAAACTTATAGATCCCCTCTCTAGAAAAGTACGTATTTCTTTATACACACAAAATTGTGGATGCAATTTTATTGGGATCATGGGAACCCTGCACCTCATTCTAACAACTCTCCTAAGAATCTCCTTGCTAGAGAGCCCATTCTGTGCCCGGTTGCGTTCAAACTTGAGAACACTCTGATTATCTAAATTGGAGCCACCTCCTCTTTCCTCATTCCTCCTCTCTCTCCAGCCTTCAAGATTGATAGAACAGGTTGCTTTTCTTTTTCAAGCCCCCAAGCCTCAAAAATCTTTGTGTTACTTACAATACACTAACCTCCCCTCATCCCCACACAGATTCACACCTCATTCCTAACTAGGGAGAGAAAAATCAGAACATTTGGAACCCACAGAATATCCTTTTGGAAAGTCATGGTCATAAGTGCACTGGACAGTAGTTCATATCACCCACTCCACATAGTTTTTAAACACCTGTACCATGTGGCATAGAGACCTCACTCAGCAATTATAAATGAAGTGTCACAGCTTTGGGGCCAGAAATGTAGAAAGAGCCTTATTCGTGCTATCCTCTTTAGCCAGATAAAGTGAAGGGTAGGAGGCAGGCCCATAGCCTTGAGGCGTGTGAAGCTGTGAAGAGATTGCTGTTAGAATAAGAGATTTTCTTCCTTTTCTCCTCCATGAATGGAAGGCTAAAGATGATGCTTGACATTGTGAAATTCATTGATACAAACACTTGCCAACCTTAGAAACTTGAACTCTGTACCTCTTAGGGAAAATTACAACTGAATAAACCTTAGGTCTAATAACTTGGCCTATGTCTCTTAATTTCTATATTTCTTGACATTTTTGTTTTTAGAGTTCTCTCCATTTGGTGGGTGTCCCTCAGCCAGAAGGGCAATGCCGAATTGAGTATAAACAAAGAATATGACATCTGCTGGGCCTCAAGAGGGCCAGGGCCTTCTGGAGGAGTGACGTCACCCCCATCGCTAAGCTGGCAGCGCCTGGGCCTGCGCTCTGCTAAAACATGCCGCTTCGCTTTGTTTTAGGACTTAAAGAAAATGACCAAATGCTGCAGTGTTTGGTGCCTTCAGCAGTATACCAAGAGTCTGATATCACTCTCAGTGATATAGAGACCTCAATATATGCTTTGTAGAAAATGTTTAATTGATTTTAAAAAAAGCATTTTCGAAGAAGTTGGAATTTGGTTTTATGCATAAATATATTAAAACTTTAAATAGAAATAATGTCATTCGGAGGAAAATCTTAGTACACTAAGTTCACTGTGAAGGCAACATACTTAAATTTCTATTTTGAAAAGACTAAAAGTCTTGGATTCTAAAAAATTATTAAATAATGAAATGATTTCTAGAGATTTTCTATTTTTCTCAATATGATTCTTAACTAGCATTTGGAATTCTTAAGCTAATATAATTCTTTACTGTAAACATGTCTGATGCTAAAAATATGAATGCTAAAAGTATGAATAAAATGATAGTTTCTAAGACCTGTGAGGATAAAGATCATGTCTTACACTCATTTCTGCATCCCATTATGCCCAGGGTAGCACCTACTATACAAAGCATATTCAATAAATGCATGTTGATTGATGTATTGATTTGTATTTTAATTAAGGTGGAAGCAGTTGTTTGACTCAAGGTATATGCAGTTATAGTTTGGCAGAGATAATATTTTTGCTAATGTATGGAAATACAAATATAATGATATGCCAAGGCAAATAACTGCAGCGGAATCCATTTTTTAAGACTTACAATGTGAAATGTTTGCCATGAAAACTAGAAGAGAAATCCTATCATGTTTAGGGGAAACATATGACAATAATAACAGTGATGTCATGATTTATCCTCCAGTGTTCAATGCTGCTTGCTTCTTTCAGTTCACAGTAAGTAAGCTTTGTAGTGCATGTTGTTCCTCTCTGGAGTGTTTGCTTCCCTGTGCTAGAATTATCCCATGTGGTGGATAATGATTGCTTAGTCATCCATTTCCTACCAACAAGCACATGACTTCCTAGGAGAAAATTAAGTACTTTGAGGTGCATTAACTCTTCCAAACTAATGTAGTGATTTTGAAGGTTAGCTGGCAGCTCATCACTTAGCTTAGCAGGCTCAGGGATCTGGAGTCTGAGGGGCTGCTCTGAGAGTCGCAGATCATAACCTGGCCGGTTCTACTAAATATGGCAGGTGTGCTCTGCGGGAAGTCTTGTCCTCCCACACAGCCAAGGTCCACAGTGAAGTGCTATATTTGCCTATCATATCCACTTCAGCTAAATTTGCAGTCACTCAGAGCTCGTGTTCATCTGTTTATTCTTACTTAGTAAGGATGAATGTTAGCTGAAAATTTTATGCACTTTAAAAAAGAATGCAGACACAGGAGATCCGCAGAGCTTTGGAATAATGAATAGTTAAGAAAAATATACTTGGAGGTCCTGTATTTTTTTTTTTATTTCCCTAGCCTGGGGTTTTATATTATATGTAAATATACATTCAGAATACATTCTCATGTATTAACTGGGATTTTCCTAAAAGCAGAGCCTGAGGTAGGACTTGTGTGTAGATAGTTTATTTGGGAGGTTTTCCCAGGCTGTAGAAGCGAGGGATTGAGGAAAAAAATAAGCCAATATTAGGGTTATGTTATCAAGGGAGGTGTTGTAGCACTGATGACTCAATTTCCCCTTGATCACCTGAGAAGCATATCCAGTGCCTCCCTTAATTGTCTACCTGAAGGGTAAGAAGTAGGAGCAGTTATTGACTGGCTCCTCTTCCCTACTGATTGATGATTACCCCTGGGGATGTTAACTCACTTCTGAGCTACACTTGTGTGTGGACTGAGCAAGTTTTCATAGTGTCAGAAAAGCTCTAGGGCAGTCAGTGTGAATGAGTCTGAGCTTTCACTGAATTGTTGAACTCTGTGAAATCAGAGTTAGACTGAGGGTCAATCCTATTTCCAACCCTGTGTTCCCAGACCTGTGTGTTCTAGCTCTTGGGGCATTCTAACTAATGGGGACAATGCTGGCCATCACAATGACAATTAAATTTCAACACGAGTTTTGAAAGGGACGTTCAAATGATACCAGATGCATAATGCATCCTGTAGAACAGAATCCCAACCCCACAGATATCCCTAAGAGAGCACCTTAGTTGCCTCCAGACGATACGGTAATGTCAATGATCTCATATTCATGGCTCATTATTGAACTTCTCTTTTCTCAGAACACCTGTGTTCTGAGATGAGGTGAGAAAAAGCCCATGTTGGAAGAGCAGGCATTTTGTAAAACCTCTCACAGTGTTGTCGTGGAAAACCCTACAATTAGGACCCATTTTATTATATGTGCTGACTTGATCTCTGAAGCTGAGAGGGCCTCACGTGACATGACAAGCTCCCCTCCTTTCCCTGCTCCCACACATAAGGTCCCCTGGCTAAGCAACTCTGCTTTTCAAGGAAACCAGGCACAGTTTCTGCTTTGTTTCTCAGTAATGGGTTTCGGTTCTCTGCCGGCTCATGGGATTATTCAAACAAGCTAGTCACGTCCTCAAGCAGGAACCAGAGGTCATCCTATCCTTTTGATACTACAAAGCCTGCTCCCTACCCCCTGGTTGTTCACTCTGTTCCTGAGTGAAACACCTATGTGGCCTTATGTGACATATGATGTCCTTCTCCCCCAGGCTGTGAGTGTATGTGATTAATAATCTGCTGTCTGTCTCATCTATCCTGCATCATGCATTGTGAGTGCAGCCATCTCCATAACATGAGACCAGAATCCCTTCCTCCCCAAACAGGTGAATAGGAGGTGATTAAAACTACTGTTGACAGAAGCACTATAGGCAGTAAAAGCAAACGTACATCAGAAGTAGGTGTTAATTCTGGAAAGGATAAATTGCTGCTCTCTTCAGTGTAGAAGAGTTCCAAGTGGCTAGCCCTTCCCTTGAAAGATGGTATCATATTTAGAGCTCAGCATTGCTCTCTGCTCCTTGAGGCTCATGCATTTAGCAGGGGCAGTGGCTATATCAGCTTTGGTAAGAACATAGCCTGCATCCTTTGATCATGGACATAACATTCACAGGTTCACTGAGGAAGCAGTGGAGTGGTGGTAGAGAGAGGCAGGCTGATAACTACTGGGTGCATCATCCTGTCCTCCTGGTTGAGAACACTCCTTGCGGTGGGTGATCTCTGCTGGATGTTAATGTGAAGAGATAAAGCTCTATATACTTCATGCTCACTCCAATAAGTCCCTCCACATCTTTGTCTCTGATATTTCAAATTTCTTCCTTCCAGGCCCTTGACCAACCAACCATACCATTTGTCACTGCCCAAGAGTCTATGTATATTCACACCTCCATACAAAGGAGTTGGCCAAGTGTAGTGTTCAAAACTCTGCCCAGTGGAGACTTTCCCATCACCACTGTCCTTTGGGAGCACTCTTGAATGTAACTGAGTGGAATAAAAGTCCATTTTCAGCTTGCTCCAACATATTAAGCTGACTTATATGTCAACCCAAGATTTTTCCTCTTCTGTCAGCCGGTCACACCCAATAGGTCAAAGGTGTAAATTGAGAGAGATGTATCAGTATAACAGAGGTGACCTGTTTCTGTAACTTTGTGATATCTTCTGGACCTGATCCCAAATGTACTATTTTTGTTGTAAGATCCTGGAGACCTAAACATCCATCCATAGGCCCACCACCACCCACAGTCATAATGCTTGAAGTGGAATCAGAGCTTAAAGATGCCACCAGTAAGCTGGCAGTGGGAATACTCCCACTTGCAGATGGTGATCTTCAAGGCTATGTCCTTGTAGGGTGGTTCTGCATGGAGGCACAACATGGCAAAGTCCTTGTTTGGACAGACCTCAAGGAAGTACTCTGGTGTTAAGTGCTCATCGAGGTCCAGGTAGAAGCTGTTGAAATTGTAGCCCTACACAATCTTGGGTGGGAGGTTGTCAAAGTTGTAGTAGGTCTGGTTGTACATTTTCCACTTGAAGGCTTTGTTAACATAGTTGAGTTATAGACTTGTAGTTGCAAAAGCAGTATGCTGAAGAGGGTGCAGGAGGAAAGAGAGACGACACATACTCTGAACAGGTTTGCCTGCGAAAGGGAGAAAAGGGAAAGTGATGTTTGGGAGAGAATGTAGGAGGACTTCTCTCTCCTTCCTTCCTTCCTTCCTTCCTTCCTTCCTTCCTTCCTTCCTTCCTTCCTTCCTGCCTTCCTTCTTGCCTTCATTCCTTCATTCCTTCCTCCCTCCCTCTTTCCCTTCATTTTTTTTCTTTCTTACATTTCTTTTATTTCTTTCTCTTCTTTCTTTCATACAGAAGGGACACCACCATGTTTCAATGTTCATGGGAATAAGCCTCCTGAGAGAGAGAGATTATAATAACAGGTAAATATATAAGAATTTTTTTGTGCAAGATCTCTCAGATGGTAAGTATTGGGAATGAGAGCCCAAATACAGGAATTCATTACAGATAGGAGGTGGGAAAGCTACATCTTTTATCATTAAAGAAGCAAGGAGAAAGGAATCAGAGTAGGTGCAAAAACAGAAAATTGAGAAAATTCTTATTTGTTGGGTTTTATATTCCCTGTGAAGCGGACAGTAATTTTTTTTTTTCCTAAGAGCAAGGGAATGAAGAAGTGGGGTCAGTGGTGAGGGCAAAGGGGATATTTTGTAATGACATATCATTATGAAAGAAGGAAAAAATCTTCCTGGGAAAATAATTATAGGTAGCACTGAGAACACAGATGAGGTTGGAGACCAACAACTTTTAAGGACTCTATATGAGTCATAATGGACTAATGATACTTCGATAATAACTCCTAAACATCAGTAACTTAAAACGATGCAGAGTTGTTTCTTTCTATGCCACATATCCATCTCAGGTTGGCAAGAGTTCTGCTCTAGGTGTTATTCCTCAGGGGTGTAGGCTGATGCAGCCTCCACCATTTAGACCATCACCAGCCAAAATAAATCACAGTCCTGCCAACTTCACAGGGGTGGTGAAATGCCTCAAAGCAAGAGAACCAGAATACCTATGAACCGAACTAAAAACTAAATCATAGTTTTATGTTTGATTTCTCTAGGACATATCATCAATCTGCTGTAAAGGTGGAAATGTTGGGTTAATGCCAATTGGGATTTTGACCATCAGATTGGATAAACGAGGAGCAAGAGAGATAAATGTTTTTGAAGATAAACTATGAAGTATCAGGTAGAAAGGGAAGGAAGTGAAGGCCAAAGAGGTCGGATAAGAAGAAATAGTCAATTGGAGGACTAGGTTCTCTTGATGCTTAAAACTAAGTGTAGTGGGAATAAATGAGTGAGAGAGCTGGGAAGGTAGAAGGCTGTGGCCAGAGGATAAACTATCTCAATTTAAAAGTTCAGAGGACAAACAGGGGTGGGATGGTAACATTCAAGGTGGGAGTATGAGGGATGGCTGAGGTGGTTGTTAGGTGAAGAGAATGAATTTCTGATTATAGTTTTGATTATATTTTAACACAAATGTGAGGTCACCTATACTGCAGAACATTTTTGTGAAGGTAAGTCATAGTAGCATATGTGGTAATAGAAATTAACCCTCCTTCTCCTTATCCAAGGGAAAGAAATTGGCATAGATTATAATTTAATTTTTACTTGGCCTGAAACAGAAAAGAATTCATGTATTTACTGACAGAATTGTGGAAGTTAACAGCAGTGCCATTGGAATTAAAGCAAAAAGTGGGGGAGGAAGAGCCATTAAAATTTAAATTAGAAAGTCACCTTCAAAAACCTAAGCATAAGCATGAAGTCAGAGTTTGCATTGATTTAGAGTCTGAGGAGGGAAATTGCAGAGGATATAAACAAATGGAAAAAGGTGTCATGCTCATGGATTGGCAGAATCAACATTGTTAAAATGTCCCTACTACCCAAAATGATTTACAGATTCAATGC